>PVJN01044955.1:0-17099 GCA_004026805.1 Lasiurus borealis | reverse complement strand
CCCCTGCTGGTCTGCTTACCCCGAACAGCCCCATTCCCCCCACCAGCCTGATCACCCACAACTGCCCTCTCCTCTTGGCTTCTAACTGCCTCTACCTCCACCCCACCACCATGGCTTTGTCCAAAAGAATGCCCTGAAGGTCTCCTGGAAGGTCTCTGAGTCTAATTAGCATATTACCCTTTCATTAGTATAGATAGAGGCCTGGTGTATTGGTGGGAGCCAGCTGGTTTGCCCTGAAGGGTGTCCCGGATCAGGGTGGGGTGTCTCACTGGGGTGCCTGGCCAGCCGTTTGCAGGCTGGCCACAGCCCCTGGTGTCCCAAGTTCCCAGCCCCTCCTTTTTTTCTTTTCTTTTTTATTTTTCAGTGTCTCCTTGAGTGGAGGCCAGGCCAGCTGGAAGCAGGTACCTGGGATTTATTTATCTTTTATAATTGAAACTTTGTAACCTTGAGCGGAGGCCATGGCTGGCAGAAAGCTTGGCCTCCTCCATCACCCGGGGCAACCCAAGCTTCCTGCTCTCTCCAGCTCCGTGGCCACTGCCATCTTGGTTGGGTTAATTTACATACTTGCTCTGATTGGCTAGTGGGCGTAGCAGAGGCATGGTCAATTTGCATGTTTCTCCTTTATTAGATAGGATGAGTAGCAGAGGACATTTGTTCCAGCCAATACGTTCTTTGCAGTGCATTAATGTCGTTTATGGAATTTGTATTATGAGACCTGGGCTTGGTTTTGAACCCCATACTCCCAAATGTGGAGGCATCAGAAAACCGTCTGCCTTGGGCTGTCCCAATGAGAGCTCCTCTAAGCAGCCACAGTTGGCCACTGACTTGTACCTTTTCTAAAAGGCAAAGAGCAGACATCGTTAAATCAACGTTGATGTGAATGTGAGTGCTGGAGTTTGTGTTGGCGTATAAGGATATAGTATTTGGGATGAATCTCATGATTAAAAAAACTCTAATAGGGAAACTTTACCATGCCTACTTTACTACAGTACATAACTGAACAGAGTTCTTGTTTAATAGGCTGTATAATTCATGAAAAACTAAGGGTTAAACTTGATATGCTAGACTTACACACACACACACACATAAACACACATACATTGCATTTTCACTCGATCTTAGCCAAAAGGCCAAGAATCGATACACATTGCATTTTCAGTTTTTAAATGTTGATGTTATGTAGTAACACGACCACCCAAAAGGTGGCACTAAAAAACAGATAGTCATTGTGTGACCTTCAAGGGAAAAAAAAAAGAGAGATGGTAGCAAACTTCAGTCTTCTTTGAGGTGTAAGTGCATATGCCATCCCCTTGCCAGCCTGTAAATACTAAGCAGTAGTGGTGTTGAAATATGACTTCCATTTCAGTGCAGCCTAAAGCATTTGAATGGATTTGTCTTGTGGCCATGCGTGTTTAATGTAATATCTCTTAGCTTTTAATAATAAGTGGCCCCCTTTTTTTTTTGTCATCAAGAGACATTGACATATGTAGGCTCAGTTGTTGTTCTTTGAGTCATGTTTCTACCATAAACTCTGAATGGACAAATGATCTTTTCTGACTCCTAAAGTACATGTTATCACATATCTATGGGCTATAGAAAATGCTAGTAGAAAATAGGATGTTAAAACTGATATTTACTTTTTGCTTTTTTGGCTTCTATATAAATAACCACTGTACATTAACACATTTATTTCAAATTGCTAACACAATTTTCTAGGAAAAAATTTAATAATAATTACACATTCTAATGATTCACCAAAAATATTTATCAGCATCACCACATACCCAAGTAGCAACTGTATTCTAATAAAAGTAGAAACAAAGCCCATTAAAAATGCTGATAACAGCTGAAACCAATTTGGCTCAGTGGATAAAGTGTCAGTCTGGGGACTGAAAGGTCCCAGGTTCGATTCCGGTCACAGTGGGAGGTGTGCCAAAGGCAGCTGATCTCATTGATATTTCTAACTCTCTATCCCTCTCTCTTCTTCTCTGTAAAAATCAATAAAATATATTTAAAAACAAACAAACAAAATGCTGATGACAAACATGCTTAAATAAATATACTATCTCTAGCAGTTATTTGGGAGATGCAATAAATTATAATCCAATTTCCACTCAGATTCTTTGTCAATTAAGAAATACATTAAATGAGTCAACATATGGAGAAGAAAACAGTAATCCTTATGATGGTGAAAACTCCAATCAGAGAAAGTGTTTTGCATCTGGGAGCACGAGGGCTTCTAAGGACTGATTCCCAGACTTTGACAGCTTCGCTCCTCTTGTTATCCCAGCAGCGCCGGTCTGGGCAGGCTCTCCCAGCAAACACACCCCGCAGAGAAGTGGAGCTGTTTCTGCAGAGAAGGATTTGCTGGCTCTAACTTGCTCTGGTCCACCTTCCAGTCTCTCCAGTTAGATCAGCTGTGTGGGGATGAGCGAGGGGGAAGGGAAGCTGGGAGTGATCAGTGGAATACATACTCTCCAGATAGAAGGAAAGGCCAGCAGTCAAGAAGTACTGTATAGCCGAAACCGGTTTGGCTCAGTGGATGGAGCGTCAGCCTGCAGACTGAAGGGTCCCAGGTTCGATTCCGGTCAAGGGCATGTACGTTTGTTGCGGGCACATCCCCAGGGGCGGACGTGCAGGAGGCAGCTGATCGATGTTTCTTTCTCATTGATGTTTCTGTCTATCCCTCCCCCTTCCTCTCTGTAAAAAATCAATAAAATAATAATAATAATAAAGAAGTACTGTATATTCTCCCCATACACAAATGGCCTTCCTAAGGAAGAGGTTTTGTTTTTTCTATGAAAGAGGCTTATACACTCCCTGATAATAGAGCGCTAGGTTGCAGGGGAAATTCATCTTATGCAATACCTGTTATCATAGAATTCTTTACAAAAATATGTTTTTATTGATTTCAGAGAGAGCAAAAGAGAGGGAAAGATTGAAACATCAATGAGGAGAGAGAATCATCGCTTGTCTGCCTCCTGCACATCCTCTGCTGGAGATGGAGCCCAGCTAGAACCCAACCCTGACCTCCTGGTTCATGGGCGAACACTCAACCGTTGAGCCATAGCGGCCAAGTGAATACGTATTTTGCTTCATTTTGTTATAAATGTCTGTGAGACTATGTAAACTTTTATCCCATTTTACTGTATCCTAGGAGAGTATCTGCCGTAATAGCCCAGTCATCCTCTGGCTCCTTGTACAGCTTTCCATTATTTTTATCTGAATTCATTTATTCAGAAAATATTGTCCCAAGTGTTACATATTTCTTTGTCTGGCACACACTAGTTTAATATGTCCTGTTTTTCTATGAAACCAATGCTGTTGGATTGGCTTCTACTTCAGTTATGTTTGGTGCTTTAATATATGAAATGTTGTCCCATACAATCCAGGGCTTTATGGACATCTGTAGTTTTGTCAATGTTTCTATGCGAGTTTCCAGATCGATTGAGTCAATAGAAGCTTTACATAAATCTAGAAAATTTACCTGTTTGTTGTAATAAATTTGTTAAGTTGGCATCTTTAGAGAGTCCTGAATCTGTACAATGTCTAGGTATTAAGATGTTTCCTATGTTTACAAGTAGAATGTTTAAAATGTATTCTATCCAGATCCTCTGTGTAATTGGGTCAGTTAAAAAAAAAGAAACTCTATGCATTATTTTATGTGTATTCATTCAGTTCAATAACCATTTATTGAATGTTTTCATGTGCTGGGTGTTCTATTAAGCACGGAGAATACAAAAATGAATCAGACAGACTGTCCAAACTCAAAGAACAGAACTTGCCTTCTGCAAAGGAAAGCATACAAAGGAACAGGAAGTTATAATACAGAGTGAACGTGTGTGCATTATAATACAGAGAGATGCACGTACAGAGGGATGGCCAGAGTGACTACGGCAGCAGTTTGAAGAAGCTGCTGCTTTCCTGGGCCGAAGAGGTAGAAAAGTAGGAGATTTTCTTTCTTTTTTTAAAAATATATTTTATTGATTTTTTTACAGAGAGGAATGGAGAGAGATAGAAAGTCAGAAACATCGATGAGAGAGAGACATCAATCAGCCACCTCCTGCACGCCCCACAGTGGAGATGTGCCCGCAAGCAAGGTACATGCCCCCAACTGGAATCGAACCTGGGACCTTTCAGTCCACAAGCCAATGCTCTATCCACTGAACCAAACCGGTTTCGGCAAAAGTAGGAGATCTCCAGGTAAAAGGCAGTCAGCGAGCCAGGAGGGCATGCCAGGCAAAGGAGCAGCAGGTGCCCAGGCAGAGGATGAGATAATGGTGCTGGAAGGCCCCCTAAGTAGTTCAATATGCTGGTAGCGCGGGATGGTGAGAGAGGGAGCTCCAGAGACAAACAGGAGCCAGAACAAGAGAGACCTTGCTTCTCTTTTGTTTGTTTAGTTACAGCTCACTTTGTTCCAGAAGAGTTCTCAAGTGCCTTGAAGGGCTGTGAATACCAGCCGGAGCTATTTGGGACTCTCGGAAGACAATGGCCAGCCTCCTGGGGAAAGCAATGTCATGGGATTTGTCATAGGAAGAAAATGCTGTCTTCTTAAAGGAGAATCAATGGTAAGGGTGTTATAGTAATAATGATAAGGATAAACTAGAAATATAAAATAAGAATTGGGTGTGACATATTAAGGAGTGGAATGAAGTGGGAATGCCCTTAAAAGAGAGGTGCATGTAAGAGATAAAACAGTTTGTACCCCACATGTATGACCAGATAGCAGAACACCTGGGACTCGCTGATAAGACGCGTTGAAGACACACTGAAGACACACTAAAGACGTCTGCTTGAGCACATAAAAGAGAGCAAGCCCCGAAGGAGATTAGAGCTTCTTGTCTTCCATCCACGGACGGTCGCTCTCCGCTCCCCTTCCTGCATCCTGCCTGAGCTCTGCGCTCTGCTGTGGACTGTGGGTCCGAACCATGAGCCACAAGCTGAGGCCTTTACACGACACCGAGCTGCAGCTGCAACGTCCAGTGTCCAGTGTGTGTGTCTGTTAGTGCGGATCTCCGGGTGGCCTGCCGAGGTCTGGACACCACCAGGACTCTGGTACATACACCGCGTGTGATTCGTGCATGGCCTGTCTGTCTCCTGTGTCATGTATGCTCTGCCAATGTTTAGTAAGTGCCTGAGTCATCAGTGTAAGTCCAACTTGTTGGCAGAGGATGCTCTGGGCCACCTGTGCTTGCGTCCCTAGAGGAATTTTGGGACAAAGGGACAGAAAGGAACCCTCGTGCACTGCTGGTGGGAATGCAGACTGGAGCAGCCACTGTGGAGAACAATATGGAGTTTCCTCAAAAAGTTAAAAATGGAACTCCCTTTTGACCCAGCAATCCCACTCTTAGGAATATATCCTAAGAAATTAGAAACACCAATCAGAAAGGATAGATGCACCCTATGTTCATAGCAGCACAATTTACCATAGCTAAGATTTGGAAACAGCCTAGGTGCCTGTCAGCAGACGAGTGGATCAGAAAACTATGGTACATCTACACAATGGAATACTATGCAGATGACTGGTCAGAAAACTATGGTACATCTACACAATGGAATTCTATGCTGCCGTAAAAAAAAGAAGGAATTCTTAACCATTTGCTGCAACCTGGATGGAACTGGAGAGCATTATGCTAAGTGAAAGAAGCCAGTCAATGGAAGAAAAATACAACATGATCTCACTCATTTACAGATAATAAAGAACATTATAAACTGATGAACGAAAAGATAGACACAGAGGCAGTAAAGCATCAAACAGACTGTCAAACTACAGTGGGAAGGTTAGGGAGAGGTGGGGTAGATAAGAGATCAGCTGAAGGACTTGTATGCGTGCATATAAGCACAACCAATGAACATAGACACTGGGGGGTGGGAGAGCGGGGTGAGGGCATGCATGGGAATGGAGGGGGGGCAGGTCAATGGGAAGATATATACACATGTAGTATATTAAAAAAAAAAAAGACAAAGTCAGAGGGGCCAGTTACTAAGTTGCTATAGTTAGTTGGTTGATAAATGCACCAGAGGGGCTGAAGTAAAGAAGAGGCTTTGGTAATGGAAGGAAGGAAGAGCGCTAAAATAAGCACAAGTTCATGGTTTGCGAATACAGTGGTACCTCAAGATACGAGTGCCCTAACATACGAGATTTTTGAGATATGAGCTGTCGAGCGAGCGATTTTTGCTTTGAAATACGAGCAACATTTGAGATAGGAGTCATCTCTCGGATCGGCTGGTTGCACACGACCCACCAGTTTACCACGACTCGAGAATCTCATAGTTTCCCTCGCCTCAAGGTTATGGAACGAATTAAACTCATATCTCGAGGTACCACTGTACATGTTTTACCAATGAATGATATGTAACTAATCAGATGTGTGGGGTGAGGAAGAGATAGGTCAAGGATAAATTGCAGCTTCAGGCTTGGGAGACTAGATGGGTGACAAGAGAAGTCTTTGCTTGATGGTGAATGTGTTTCTTCTGAGCTCTTTGCACGCCTGAGAGCGGTAACTATTGCTTGTAGATTCATCGCGAGTCTACAGTAAACCCTCTGGGAATAAGTCAGTATCTTCCTTTTTTTTCTTCTACATGTTTCAGCACTGAAAACAGTCCTGATCACACAAAACAGGACCCATTATCTCCATGGAATTGTAAACAGCTCCTGTTCTCATTGAGTACCAGTTGGGATTCTTTGGTTGTGCGCAACAGAGACTGACTTGGACTCACATAAACCAAAGAGCGCGGTGGTGTGTTGTTGGAAGTGCCCCGGCATGACATAACGTCTGGGGCCGCGGGCTTGGAAACGGGCAGGGAGGCCAGCAGGTGCAGGGGACAGGCGGAACCACAGGAAGCGTCCTATCGCAGGAGGGGGCCGGGCAGGAAGCCACTGCAGAACCCGACAAACCACAACAGCCTTCCGTTCCTTTCCTGAGCTCAGGATTCAAGTTCCAGGGAGTTCGAAATGATTGCTCATCCTGAGTAACATCCCCACGGCCTCGCTAGTGCAGGGCTGGGCCCCTAATTATAGTCCCCGAAGAAGGGAAGGGGGTTATTCCTTAAATATTTAAAAAATCATGGTGTTCTTAGGAATAAATAAAATAAAATAAAATAAAATAAATATTACAAATGTCTCCTTCCAGCTGATTATAACTTCTGTTGTATGCTGTTTAGGGGAAAAAATGTCTTAGAAATAAAAAATGAAGATTTATGAAGTATAGGCATGAGCATTTTCTTTTCTAGCTACAAGGAACTGGGGTTTTCAATTAGCTACTCTTTTGGACCACTTTAACCTACTGTTTAGCATCTACAGAGCAAGATGGACATTTGAGAAACAAAACACCAACCCTGAACTGAGCCTCCAGAAGAAATCCTAGGCTTGGGTGGAACCATATAGGTTTTTTTTTTTTTTTTGCAGGAGAAATTGAATAGGCTGGGGGTGGGGTGGGAAAGAAATCGTGAGAAAAAGGAGGAACACACACACAGAAGACAGACCCAGCCTTATTTGGATGAACTGGAGAACAACATTTAAACCCGATCTCCCTCCGGAGTGTCGGGAGGGAACACCCGACATTAATTACAGGACTGAGATATGCAGAAAGCCACTTCAGGGCCCTGGGGCCCGGCCCGGTCGTCCCCGCGGTGGCTTTTCAGATGTGGCTGCGGTTGTTTGTTTGGCGGTGGGGAGAGGTTAAATTTACTTCCACTGGTCTTCGGAGATGTTGATATTTCCTCCATCTCTAATCTCCCTTCAGAGTGAGGGAGGTACCTGTGCCAGCGATGGCTCTGTTTGGTATGCAGACAGCCCCAGTGCTTAGGAGTCACATCACCAGGAAGGATGTTTATGTAAATGCGGGAAACAGGGCTGCAGGCCTGTTTGAAGTTTGCTCAGAGATCCCTGAGGTTCCCTCTCCCCACCCTTTTTATGAGAAAATAAAGGGACTGCCTGCCTGCTTGATTTTGAAAACTATGAAAGGATTTTACATTGTATTTTCTTTGAAGCCACCATTTTGGTGATGTTCCTATTTGCTTTGATTGCTAATACGTTTTTGAAAAAAAGGAAACAGCAATTTTGCTTTTTACTGCCAATGTAGATGAACTCAACCTTGAGACAGCCTGCACTTTTTAGTAGGGTAGGATCCTGATAAAATATTAGATAGGATGGTGGAAAAGTACTTTATTAAGAACCTAATTAGCATTTTCTATGAGAAATGTGGTTAGATATATTATGTACTGGCTTAACAAATCTATGGAGTTGAGGTTATAAGTTACTTTAAAAAAATCTCTTTTTCTTTTCCCAAACTATAGAAATGTCCTAGAGAATAAATAATGACTTACAATTCATTTATTTACAGTTATTTTTAAATCTCATGGGTGTGATTTTTTTTCTTTCTTTGTGTAGAAAAGATGATTATGGAACATCCGATGGGAAAAGGTAGTCTTCAAAATTTAGAAATTGGATGTCTGAGCTAAGGATTAACTCTAAACTATTTTAATTTGTCACACAGAAAAAAAGGCCTGACATATTCTTTCTACTTTAGATATGTTTCTCTATTCTTATGGCTAGGAGAATTTATACATTGCCAAGGATTAATGAAGACATTAAACATAAGTGTATAAGTTGTATTAGACAGCCTTTTAAATTTTTTTCAAAGATGAACTATCTATGTTACTATTGTGGTCAACGATGTAGTCAACCATGTAAGCCAGACTGCCTGGATTTAAATGCCAGCTCTCAACTGTAGAATCAGCCACCATCCATAAGTCGCAAACAAGTGGCCTTTTGCAGAGCTATAATAACGATGTATATTAGTTGATGCAGAAAAAATCCAGAAATTTTACTTTACCAGTTGCTCTTTCATTGGATGGTTCTAGAGAAAGCTATGAATGTGTGAGTGAGTGTGTGTGTGTGTGTGTATGTGTGTGTGTGTGTGTGTCTGTGTAATATATAACAGATATCTGTGTATGTGAAAACATGTATGGATCTAATGTATTTATGCATGTATAACTAATAAAGCTGACAGCCCTAATGAAGATTAATTTAAGGGTCTCAATTCTAAGGTATTCTGAGAGGAAAACTTTTTTTAAAAATATATTTTATTGATTTTTTTACAGAGAGGAAGTGAGAGAGATAGAAAGTCAGAAACATCGATGAGAGAGAGAGACATCCATCAGCCACCTCCTGCACGCCCCACAGTGGAGATGTGCCCGCAAGCAAGGTACATGCCCCCAACCGGAATCGAATCTGGGACCTTTCAGTCCACAAGCCGACACTCTCTCCACTGAGCCAAACTGGTCTCGGCTGAGAGGAAACTTTTGTTGATGATCATAATGCTGCTCTCCCCACCCATTTCACAGGGAATAATTATTCATGGTTGAGCCTCTCAGCACTGGCTCCTTTGTCTAGCATAGATTACTTTAAATATATATATATATATATTATTGATTTTTTACAGAGAGGAAGGGAGAGGTAGAGAGAGTTAGAAACATCAATGAGAGAGAAACATCAATCAGCTGCCTCCTCCACACCCCCTACTGGGTGCCACAACCAAGGTACATACTCTTGACCGGAATCGAACCTGGGACCCTTGAGTCTGTAGGCTGACGCTCTAGCCACTGAACCAAACTGTTTAGGACTGGATTATTTTTTTGTAGGACAGATGAGATGAGTTGGTAGGTGGAGGTGGAATGGAATTCAAGATAGATTCCTATTTTTTTTTTTTAATAAGCTCTTACTTCAGTCTAGGAGGAGGGTATGATTAAGATGAGTACTGAGATATTGTCCCATAAATGGCAATCATTATAATTTCTAATATGAAATATAGACGGGCATGTTGGTGATGAAGAGTTGGTAATTCAACGTGGGAAGATTTTTACAATAATTTTCTTTTTCTTTTTAGTCATCACTCTCTCCCTTTTAGGCTATTTATTGAGCATGATGAATCTTGCCTGATAGCTTGGAGAAAATCCTCGAACTAAATTAATTCAGCTTACTATTGACCACAAAATTGTATGGCTCTCTGTGCATTTTGAGGATTATGTCAGAACAAATTTGGGATTACTGGACCAGAAGCCATTTTGAGCTATCTACCAAAATCAAGAATTTTATTCCCTGGGAAATGCTTACAAAATTACATGCATTCACGATTGTATTTCCTGATAATTTGTCATGGATAATAAGTGTCCTTGATCTAATAACAGAGGAATAAATTCCCAACTACAAAAATGTTGTCAAATCTGGTTTTATTCCAGTATGAAAGTTGACTTTGAATGTTTGTTTGTTTATTTTTATGGATTTTTTTTAGGAGTGGGAGAAGAAATTGTAATGTTACCATAAGAAAGTTTTAAAATCTTGCCTTATTTTGAGAATTTACATTTCCTTTGTTGCTGTGACTGTACTTGGGCGGGATGATACCAAGGGCACTTATTTGGAATTTGAGAAGTTTATAGAAGATTTTTCATTCTGACACTTGTATCAAAACTATTTAGAATTCTCTGAATTCTCTTCGTGGGTTCATTGTCTATTCATGCCACACTGAGAACATCATTAATATATGGCAGCCCATCTGGAAACTGAGTGGCAAGGTTAGGTAGAAGTCATGGAACATTCCAGAAAGACCAAAATTCTAAATACAAACAGAAAGCTCTTCAGCAAGCGATGATTGTTTTGGCTTCTGCAGCAATGTCTGCCATTAAGAAGCTTTCAACAAGTAGATTTTTAAAAATGTTGCCTTTTTGAAAGAGGAGTAAGAATTTCATTGACTGTAAGCATTAGGTATAGGCATTCATTAAATCCGAGTGTTTTCCTGAAGGTCACACGTTGTCATTATTCTTTGGTTCTAGAATTACACTGTCCAGTATAGTGGCTGTTAGCCAGGAGTGATCACCGAGCTTCTAAAATGTAGTGAGACAGAAACATAATTTTAAATTTAATGTTAATTCCTTTAAATGAAAAAAACAAAACTGAGTATAAAACATCTCATTAATACTTTAATGTTGCTCATGAGTTTGGAATTGTCCCTTCCTCCTCTGATTTCTGGGCTTATGGAAAATTATTTTTTCTTCCTTTAATGTTTAATAGAATTAACCAGTGAAGGTGTGTAAACAAGGACATTTTCTGCTGGATGCTTTTTCCCACCACGGGTTTCCAACAGCACGATTAAGCTTTGCTCTCTTGTGGTTTTCTTTGTCTTTATCCTGTTCAGATTTTTAGATCTGTGGATTTAGAGAGGTATTATCCAAAGGGTACAAAAAGTTTCAGTTCTGCAACATGAATAACTGCTCGAGCCATGCTGGACTGCACAGTGCTTGCAGTCAATTATACTGTATTACATACTGAAGAATTTGCTGAGAGAGTAAACCCCATGCTGTGGTTTTATCACCCAATAATAATAGGTAAAGAAGGTGGGAGAAACTCTTGAAGGTGTTATATATGTTGATGGCGTAGGTTTGGTGATGCTTTCAAGGTTGCATGCTTATCTTCAAACTCAGGTGGTCATACATTAAATATGTGCTTCTTTTTGTTGGTCAATCCTATCTCTATAAAGCAGTTTTTTTAAATAATTTGGAGAACTTCTGACCAGTCTCTTTTTTTTTCCTTCTTATTTGCCTTTTCTTCTTTCGTTGATGCTCCCAATTTTTCCACAGGTAACTGAGGTTCTGTTTATTTCTTTTTCAACTCCTCCCATCCCTCCACGCCCCAGTACTACTGTTTGCATTTCCTTTGCTCTGTTTTCAAGTTCATTAATCTTTTATTGTTCAGTCTCTAATCTGCTATGAAGTCTATCCAATTAATTTTCCCTCTCAGATGTTATGCTTTTCCACTCTAACAATTACATTTGTTTTCTTAAATCATTCATTTCTCTTATCATTAAGTTCTTGTTTATACTAAAATCTTTGAGATTATTTATAATATTCTTATAATGTACTTGTAGGCTAATTCATCATCTCTGTTATTTCTCAGTTTATTTCTATTAGACATTTTTCTTGATTATGAGCTAGCTACATTTTCCTGCTTCTTTTCACATTCAGTAGTTTTTATATAATTAGAGATATGGTGAATGTTATAGTGATAAGGGTACAGATTTCACTGTCTTTATTTAAAGAGTACGGAAGTATATTTTGACAGGAAATTAAATTTCTCGTGGATTATTTTGAATTTATCTTTGTACTTTTTTTAGGGTGGCATAGAGACCAGCTCTACAATGAAGCCCCTTCTGAGGTCTCTATTGAATGCCTTAGGCATTCAACAAGGTTTCTCCAATTTGGGTGGTCCAAACAAATAGCCTCTCACGCTTGTTGAATTTGGGATTTATTCAGCTTATATATAGCTCCAGAGTAGTTTTTATTTTTTTTTAAGATATTTTGCTGATTTTCTACAGAGAGGAAAAGAGAGGGATGGAGAGTTAGAAACATTGATGAGGAAGAAACATCAATCAGCTGCCTCTTGCACACCCTCTACTGTGGATGTGCCCACAACCAAGGTACATGCCCTTGACCGGAATTGAACCTGGGACCCTTCAGTCTGCAGGCCGACGCTCTATCCACTGAGTCAATCCCATTTGGGCAGTAGTTTTTATTCTTGCCCAGCCTTCTTGCACTTTATTCCTTGCATTGCTTGGTTTTATCCTATGCTTGCATTGCTTAGTGTTCATCTAAGGTCTTACGGGGCACCATGCAGGTGCATAGAGCTGTTTCTTTGCCAGTGTCCTTGTCATCTGTACCCTGCCTGGTGAATCCAGCTGCTTCCTCTTCTCCAAACTCAATGCCTGTTCCCTGGACTCAGTGGGACTGGCATGCTTGGCTTGGGTTTCTCTTCCCTGGCTTGAAAGTAGGAAGTGCTTCCAGCCAGGAAGTTGTACTGAGCATAGAGTTCACCTCACATGTATCACGGTCCAGTACTGCCAGTTGTGGAATGGTTGGAAATAGTGGTTTCGCATGTTTTGTCCGTTTTCTCATTATGGGAAGGTAAGGTCAGTTTCTGTGACTGTCACAGGAGGAAGGTACAGTTCTTTTTTTAAAATAGTTTTTATTGATTTTTTACAGAGAGGAAGGGGGAGGAATAGAGAGTTAGAAACATCGATGAAAGAGAGACATCGATCAGCCACCTCCTGCACACCCCCTACTGGGGATGTGCCCACACCCAAGGTACATGCCCTTGACCGGAATTGAACCTGGGACCTTTCAGTCTGTAGGCCGAGGCTCTATCCACTGAGCCAAACCGATTTCAGTGAAAGTATAGTTCTTTGTTAACTTTTAAGCATCTGTTTTAAAGTTTAATGTGCCAAAGTAATAATTCATGATAGTATACTTTCAAAATTTACATTTGTTATAGATGTTGTTGAAAGTAGAATTAGTAATAAAAACTTTAATATTTTGGGAATTCTTACAAATCTCTGCCTGTCGGAATAATAATATGGCTTCAATTTTGATAATGGCATTGCAGAGTAAAATTTTTTTAGCAAACAAATTCACCTCAAAGCAGCCAAATGTGTTTTGCTTATTTCTCATTCATAGTTTTTTAGAGTTAAATTAATATTCTTTAGATTGAATTAGTACTGCTGAATGTTTTCCATTTCTTTGTCATATTTTACATACTAGAATCATAGTCCAAAGCAAATAAACAAAAAGACAAGAAAAAAATTAGAATATTTGCATGTGCACACACACACACACACACACACACACACACACACACACTCCTGTATGAATGTAAACTTCTTTTCTTTAATATTTAAAATTTTTATATTGAATTCAGAGAGGAAGGGAGAGAGAGAGAGAGGGAGGGAGAGAGAGAGAGAGAGAGAGAGAGAGAGAGAGAAACCTCAATGTTGAGAATCATTGATTTGCTGCTTCCTGCATGACCCCCTACTGGGGATGGAGCCCGAGACCTGGGCATGTGCCGTGACTGGGAATCTAACCTTGACTTCCTCGTTCATAGGTTGATGCTCAACCACTGAGCCACACCAGTTGTGCTGAATGTAAACTTCTTTTCTCTCTTTTTTTTTAGTCATTTTTCCATGCAAGTGAACATGTACCAAAGGGACAACTAAATATTAGTGCTCCCTGGCATATAATAGATAAAGATGAGTGTCACTGTTTCTTTGTGTGTGTGTTTTTTGTTGTTGTTGTTTCAGAAACTTTAAACAGTGTCTGTCCCCAAATAGCGCTTTAAAGAGCCCCCATTTCCATTCAAAGACACATATAACCAATGTTTCTAACTCTGGTCAGAGTCTCACTTTGATTCCTTTATCTACTCTCACTCCTTATCTATCTACTCTTACCCTAAATCAGACTGGCACTCCACAAAGCCAGCACAGGGCTTTCCAGATGGCACAATTCCAGGTCACCTCGCGAGTACTAGAGGTCCGGTGTACTGTGGGGGTCCCTTCATCTCAAAGAGGTGCTGGTTTTGGCCGATGCGTGTGGTGGAAGGGAAAGCAATGCGAGAGATGGGCATGGTACCACGCTCGCCATGAAGAGCAATAGTGAAGTTTAATGAAACATGAAGTGTTGTGAGGACATGAATGCGGCCTGAGTTCCTCTGAGCCAATAGATGAAAGACTGCTATTAACGGCACTGGCAGGTCATTTGACTTCAAGTCATGAATTATTGATCTCTCCCCATAAAAATGCAACAGGACAGGTGACCACACATTTTCTAATTTGTTTTGGCACCCCCAGCGCCTGGTCACCTCTCTGTGTATGTGTTTTCTTCCGCAGGTAAATAAACCAACTCCAGCTGTTCCGTGTCAGCGCTTCCAACAAGCTTGGACCTTGGTTCTGATTTGGCTCCCTACAAACCAAGCACTGTCTCCACCCTGATATTTAGTTTGACTTCTTTTCCTTTTTTTAAGTCACTCCTTTTTTTTTTTTTAAATATATTTTATTGATTTTTTACAGAGAGGAAGAGAGAGAGATAGAAAGTCAGAGACATCGATGAGAGAGAGACATCGATCAGCAGCCTCCTGCACACCCCCTACTGGGGATGTGCCCGCAATCAAGGTACATGCCCTTGACTGGAATCGAACCTGGGACCTTTCAGTCTGCAAGCCGATGACTGAGCCAAACCGGTCTCAGCTAGTTTGACTTCTTTTTTCTCAGGTCCATAATCCTCATGAGTGTTTCTCAAATGATTTCAACGTATTTTCATCCAATGAAGCAAGCGTTGAGTCAGCACTCCGTCTAGCTATCTTGGGTCAATGTTGGCCTGGACTAACGGATTCTGTTTGCCTACGGCTCATCAAAGCCCAATCAAAGGCAAACAGGAGTTTGTCGCCAAGAAACAAATGTTTATTTTTAAGGAAGTGGCATCATGCCCAGAGTCACAGGTGAGCTCGTGGCTCCCAGATGGCTTCTAGGGGATGGGTTGGATAGGGAACTAAGGTAGTTAGGGTCACGGTTCCGGTTCTGGTCTCTAGTGATGGGTCAGCACTAGGTAGAGGGTAGTTGGTTGTTGGTTATTGTTAACTGATCCTGAGGTCAGCCATGGTATCTCTCTGTCTGATTTTGTAAGGGTGTTGTCACGGGGGGCATTCTGCCTTTCTGGGTCTGGAACTGAAACATAACTGAGGCCTAGATGTTATCTCTAGATGGAAATTCTGTCTCTTCGGTCAACAGACTGGAGGCATTTTCCCCACGATTATTTGATGCCGACCAGAAAGAACCTCATTGTCCCCACAGCTTAATGATTCAGGAAATGGACAAGCAAGAGAGAAGGATGGTGAGGCAGGTTGCTGGATGGGGCCAGAATCAAAAGGAAAGAAAGGAGAAAAAGTCATATTAAAAAAATGAAGTTGCTGCCGAAATTGGTTTGGCTCAGTGGATAGAGCGTCGGCCTGCGGACTGAAAGGTCCCAGGTTCGATTCCGGTCAAGGGCATGTTACCTTGGTTGCAGGCACATCCCCAGTAGAGGGGGTGCAGGAGGCGGCTGATTGATGTCTCTCTCTCATTGATGTTCCCAACTCTATCCCTCTCCCTTCCTCTCTGTAAAAAGTCAATAAAAATATATTTTAAAAAAAGATACCAAGTTTTTTTTAAAAAAATATGAAGTTTCTGTGTGGTTACATCAGTAAGATAGACTATGATGCCATATTTGAAAGCATTTGCAAAAAACTGCACAGTGCTATTTTATGTGTAAGAAATTAGTATCATTTATCTAGAAACTTGATGTTTAGAATTATCTTGAGGTATTTAGGGTATGTTAGGTGTTAGCATTATCTGGGATCGGGATGTACATGTTGATCAGCTCAATTTTCCTCTGGTCCTTGAGATTACATTCAGTGAAATTAATAATAAATAGTTACCGGTTGAGCCAAGATGTGAAATTGATTTAGAGGATGGAAATGGGACCATTTGCAAGGTTTTTCTACTTTGAAGATGTTATTTCTCTGTGTTTTTTCTTCTCATTTTCTTATTGCTATCAAGTTATTCATCTTATTTCAGAGCTAATACTTTGATACTTTTTGAAAAAACTACTAAGAAAGATACAGAGAGAAATTAATTGAAAAAATATTAGGTGAAAGGATATGGTATAGGACCAAAAATTCAAGGAGTGAATGTACTTGAGGCTTTAGGACTTTTCAAAAGTAAGGAAATCTAGATCTCATTCCAATTGATATTTTTCATTAGCTTTGTCATTGGCACTTCTCAACTCACCTAGATATGTCTACTTAATATTTGAATTCAGTTAACTGTAATCTCATGTTCATTTTATGATTTTAACACTCATATTAGCAAAACACTTATTAATATTAAGATGCCATTTGACAGGATCAATAGTTATGGATAAAGACCTACATGAAAATAAAATAAGCTTATCATTTCTTAAAGTAGTCCTCTCAGATATTTACATATTCATATTCAATTTAGGGAAAATTATAGTTTTAAGTTTCTGTTGCAGAAGTCAGAGGAATAAACATTCATTCTCTCTCTCAGCTTTCCCTTCTCACATTCTTTCTGTTTTACTCAATGTCTTTCTGTCTCTATTTTTGCTCATGACTTGATTTTGTTGGTCTGTTCAGTTTGCCATTCATTCACTAACATGACTGGAAGTGAAGTCCCTTTAGAAGTTCAGCACAAACACGACTGGTTTATTTCAGAGGGAGTCCA
>PVJN01044954.1:0-17099 GCA_004026805.1 Lasiurus borealis | reverse complement strand
GCAGGCCTCGGGACTGCTCTGGCGACACCGCGCCCAGCTGGGGGAGGCGGGCGGGGGTTGGCACAGGCCCCTCCGCGCGACGGCCCAGGCTCCGGAGACGCTCCCCTCGCTGGGTCCCTCCCACTCGGGTTCCGTTAAGAGGGGCCCCCACGGTCCCGGCGAAGGTGCGGTTCAGGACGAACCACCCCTCTGCCTGCGTCTCTCTTTTCTCGGTAGAAAAGAGAACCCGCTGGGCAAATCCCTTCCCGCTGGGGGTGGCGCGGGGTGTCATGGAAATCCCCTAGGCTACCACGCGTGTTTGCCCCCAGCTTCGGTGGCGGGTGGCGGGTGGCGGGTGGGGGCGGGGCCTATTGTGAGGTAGGAGGTGGTGCTGGGGCCTCCCCACCGGCCGCTCTCGGTGTTTCCAGTTGTGCCCGGTTAAAAGGGGGGGGAGAGCGGTCCTTTGGGTGGACACACTCATTTTTAGAGAAGCGCATGCGACAATGCTAGCCAGTTAATGACACTACTAGTTAACACATGTCAGTTCATTTCATCTTTGACAGTAAAGCGGTTGGCAGATTCCTTAGTTAGCTGCAAAAGGAGGGAGGGGCGGAGAGGACAAAGCACTATTATTATTATTATTTTGCTTAAATGGGAGGGGGAATCATCTTATCTGAAATGCTACTCCCCATTCAAATGGCTTGGTTTCTCCCAGCAGGAAAGAGTCCTTGTGGCTTGGCATGGGGGGGAGGGCTCACATTAACCCCATCCTCCCCTTGGCACTTGCAGCCCATGGCGAATTGTGGATGATTGCGGTGGAGCCTTCACTATGGGTGTCATCGGTGGTGGAGTCTTCCAGGCCATCAAGGGCTTCCGCAATGCCCCTGTCGTGAGTCAGTTACATGCACTTAATCCTTCTGGTGCCTGCTTGCCTACCGGGTGCCAGGCCTGACTCCAGAATCTGGGATTTGGGGGAACTACACACATAGCCTCATTCCCTCACCCCCAACCCAACTGTAGCACCTCTGAAAGTTCTGCGCTGGGAAAATGGTCACCACTGTCAACGTAAGAAGGTGCAAAGATGTAGAACGTTTTTTAAAATATATTTTTACTGATTTTTTACAGAGAAGAAGGGAGAAGAACAGAGTTAGAAACATCCATGAGTGAGAGACATGGATCAGCTGCCTCCTGCATGCCCCCCACTGGGGATGTGCCTGCAACCAAGATACATACCCTTGACCAGAATCGAACCTGGGACCTTTCAGTCCACAGGCCGACACTGCATCATCCACTGAGCCAAACCTGTCAGGGCTAGAACATTTTTTTAAAGATTCATTAGAGCTTATTTGAGCCATAGAGAGGACATGGCTGGAAACAAAGTCTCAACAGATAGAGTAAAATGTTCCCCATAATGACAGCTTGCGGTTTTATACATTTGGGATTGAGGAGGGAACATAGGGATGATTCCATGAACTTGGGAGAAAGTAAAGCAGGGACATCTCTGATTGGGTTATAAGATAGTTAAGATTATGTGATCTCTGAGGGTAATTTATCATAAAAAATTCTGACACCCCCTCCTGGATATCTAATCAAATGGCATACTTCAGCCCTAGCCGGTTTGGCTCAATGGATGGCGCATCAGCCTGCAGACCGAAGATTTGATTCCAGTCAAGGGCACATGCCTGGGTTCTGGACTTGGTCCAACCTGCAGGAAGCAGCCAATCAATGATTCTCTCTTATCATGGATGTTTCTATCTCTCTCTTCCTCTCCCTTCCTCTCTGAAACCAATAAAAATATTTTTTAAAAACGTCATACTTTGCCCGTTTGCCAAGGTCTCTGCAATTTATGTCTCTCTCCCCACCCCCTCAGCTCCTGTAACTCCTGGATCTTTACCCAAGTTTCTCCCTCTCATCCTCAGAGTCTCAGCACAGAGGCCTCTTCCTTAAAGAGGTCTTTTCCTATCCTTCAGCCGCCATCATCTCTCTCTGTCCTGTTTCCTCTAGGATGCATATTGCTGTTGAGACTGGCATGCTTACCTGTACCCTTGCTCAGGGTCTGTCTGTCTCATTAGAATGTGAGCTGTGAGAGGGAAGGGACCAGTCTGCCTTATTCACTGCCCTGTCCTGCATACGGCATGGTGCCTGGCACAGGTGCTCAGAAATCATGAAATGGGTAGATGGAGGAGAACTTCTCAGCCCAGCTTTGAGAATCCTTCTGCTGTGCCCTACTGATGCGGCTCAGTGGTTGAACATCAGTCTGTGAACCAGGAGGTCACGGTTCCATTCCCAGTTAGAGCACTTGCCTGCGTTGCAGGCTTGATCTCCAGTGGAGGGTATGCAGGAGGCAGCCAATCCATGATTCACTCTCATCCTTGATTTTTCTCTCTCCCTTCCTCAGAAATAAAAAACATAGTTTTAAAAGAGAATACTTGTGTTGGGATGCTCCCCAGTCCCCTAATTCTTAGCTGCCTCTCCACATTTTTTAAAAATATATATATATTTTTTTTTTTTGATTTTTTTACAGAGAGGAAAGGAGAGGGAGAGTCAGAAACATCGATGAGGGAGAAACATCCATCAGCCACCTCCTGCACGCCCCCACACTGGGGATGTGCACGCAACCAAGGTACGTGCCCTTGACCGGAATGGAACCTGGGACCTTTCAGTGCGCAGGCTGATGCTCTATCCACTGAGCCACACCAGTCTTGGCAGCTGCCTCTCCACATCCCTCCCCCTGAATCCCCTTCGCTCCGAAAAGCTGAGAACCCTGTCTGCCAGCGGCCTCAGCCCTGCTCTGATTCGCACCTCACTTTCCCCAGGGAATTCGGCACCGGCTGAGAGGTAGTGCCAATGCTGTGAGGATCCGAGCCCCTCAGATTGGAGGTGAGAGGCCTGGGGGCACAGGACAGGTGGTGGCACAGTTGGCGGTGGTTGTTGCTTTGGGTCTAGTCCTCGAGTTGGAGGTCCACATGTGAACCCCAACTCTGCCTGGCACTTCCTGGAAGAGTGACATTTCCCAGCGGTCTAATATGGGTGAGTTCTGGAGTTGAAGTCTAGACGCTGGTTCTCTCCTGATGTGTGACCTTGGGGTAGTGGCTTAGCCTCAGTCTGTACCACGGGGATGACAGGCGCAGTGACCACCCCAGTCATTGCGGAATTGATGTAATTGACATAGCATTTACCAAGTGCCAGTCGCTCTGCTAAGCACTGCGATAATAATAATAGTTACTAATTTAAAATGTTAGGAGTCAGATCACCCACAGTCCCTAGATCAGGCCCCAGGACACAATAAGGCCTCAGTAAGCATTTTAACTACCGGATGGTTAGCTGGCCTTCCTAGCCTATTTCCCCCTCCTGGCTAAAACCAAGAGCTGAATTCCAGTTCTATGTGCTGGTTTATGGAGAGCAAAGCCGCTCTGTTTAAAGCCCGGTAGAAGGTAAATGTGCTGTGAACTTGTCACCTCCCTGTGAAGGAGAAGGGAGTGTCGCTTACCATTAGAGATGGCTGGAAGATGTAGCTGCCGCGAGGACACATCTAGGAGTTTGCTGCCTGTCTTTGCACCTGGGTTTGCCTCCCGTTTCTTTGCCAGGGCGTTCAGCCTTGGAAGTCCCCAGGAACCCTGAGTGGGCCTCTGTCCCCTTGCAGGTAGCTTCGCAGTGTGGGGGGGCCTGTTCTCCACCATCGACTGCGGCCTGGTGCGCGTGCGGGGCAAGGAGGACCCCTGGAATTCCATCACCAGCGGAGCGCTGACTGGGGCCGTGCTGGCCGCCCGCAGTGAGTGCCCCCGCCCCGGCCCCCGCCCCTTCCAGCCTGTTCTGCCAGCGCTCACCTCTCTCTCTGCCTCCTCGTCCCTCCAGGTGGCCCACTGGCCATGGTGGGCTCGGCAATGATGGGCGGCATCCTGCTGGCCCTCATCGAGGGCGTTGGCATCCTCCTCACTCGCTACACTGCCCAGCAGTTCCGCAACGGTGAGTGCCCGGCGGGGCGGAGCGGGTCGGGGAGGGATGGGTACGGCTCTGCCTCGCCGCCTCTGTTCACCTTCTGGCTTCTCCCCTCTCCAGCACCCCCGTTCCTGGAGGACCCCAGCCAGCTGCCCTCGAAGGAGGGGACCGCGGCCTCGGGCTACCCCAGCTACCACTGAGGCAGTGCCCGCCTGCCACCACCATCGTGGGAGCTCCTCTCGGTTTCCCTCCCCGATGATCTACCTCGAAGGGAGGGCTGGCTCCCAGTTGGCCCTGGGACCCTCCAGAGAGGGCCTCCACTCTCTGTCCCCTTGTCCCAGGGTGGGGCGGGGCACCCCAGCTGCCCTCTCTCAGGGCACCCCAGCCCCACCCCATACTCCCAAGTAACAAAGCTCTTACCCCGCCCCCTTCCTGTCGGCCCTGAAGAGTATTTAAACCAGTTTTGAAATGCCTGTGTGTGTGCTCATTGCGTACCTATGGGGGCCCCTCTGGAGACAATAGGCACAGCCTCTTGGGGGACACGGAAGCCCCCGGATTTGGAGTCCCACAGAGAGTGGGCCTCAGTGTCTGCAGAATGAATGAGCAGGAAGAGGGATGAATCAAGATGTTCATAGGTACATGAGTAAGCATGTGTGGGAGCCAAGTGATGAGTCACACGTACATAGAGCAGGGGTCGGCAAACTGCGGCTCGCGAGCCACAGTTTGCCGCTCTGTTGACTAATGAGTTTGCCGACCACTGACCTAGAGGCATAGGCTTGGGAAAGAAGGGAGGAGATGAGGATTGCTGGCATGAGGAGGGGGTTCTGAGCCCTCCCTCCCTCCCAGGCCCCATTGCCAAGTCTGGGAAGTGTGGCCTCACAGTGAACTCTGGCATGCAGGATGCCGGTCCCCCCATTGGTGTGAAAATAATCCCCCTCCGATAAGGCATCACCATGGACCTGGGAAGGACCTTGAAGAAAGCACTGCATTCATCTCCTCTAATGCACCACAGATTCTTATGCTCTGCAATGCTTGGTGTTGTCAGTATTTATTTTTAAGGGGAACCACAAAATACAGTGGTACCTCGAGATACGAGTTTAATTCATTCCGTAACCTTGAGGCGTGGGAAACCATGAGACGCTCGAGTCTTGGTAAACTGGTGGGTCGTGTGCAGCCGGCCGGTCCACGCGATGACTCCTATCTCAAATGTTGCTCGTATTTCAAAGCAAAAATCGCTCGCTGGACGGCTCGTATCTCAAAAATCTCCTATTAGGGCACTCGTATCTCGAGGTGCCACTGTAATCCGAAGTGAGTTTCATTTGGGGCCAGGGCGTTACGGGAAAGATTTTTCGGAGTGGGCATCGGCTCCAGAAGCTGTCTGCCGTGTAAAGCCCGGCATGGCCGATGCAGACGTCACTGGTGCCCCTGTGGCCTCATGGGAGACACCAAAGCTGGCCCTTCCGGGCAGGCCATGGCAGAGGCACAGTGCCCTCTTACACAGCGCTGTGCCAGTCCCCGCGCCTCCCCAGGCTTCAGCAGGGGCTTGGTCAGTGGTTCTCTACCTTCCTAAGGCCTTGACCCTTGCATACAGTTCCTCATGTGGTGGTGACCCCCAACCATGACATGTTGCTACTGTGATGCATCGTGATGTCAATATCTGCATTTTCCCATGGTCTTAGGCAACCCCTGTGAAAGGGTCGTTCGACCCCCAAAGGGGTTGGACCCACAGGTTGAGAACCGCTGGACTTGGTGGTCCTCAGTGGAGAGCTGTGCCTCCTGCGTGGTCTCAGCGCCAGGCAGAGCCAGCCCGCCCAGTGAGGACTGGGAGAGCAGGGTGGTGGCGGGCACTGGGCACGCAGCTCTCGGGGCCTCAGGGGCCCCAGCCTCAAGCTCCCAGTTGCAGTCAGACCCGGCGTATCCAGGCTCCAACCCTTGTATGGCCACTTCCTTGGTTCTCGCCCCTTCTGTGTACCTGCGTCCCACCCGCCCTTGGCTCCCTTCCCCCCTGTATTTCCAGATCCCCCCCTGATCGTATCAAACCCCGTCCCATTAGCTTTTGAGGTTTCTGCCTTTCAGGAATCCTGAGGTTCCACCTCTTCCCCACAAAGCTGCTGTGGTTCCCACAGCCCCTGGTGTCTTCAGGCACCACCCCCTTCCTACCTTTCAACCCTGCAGCCTCTCTGCCCTCAACCTCCAGACCTCTTCTGCAGGCCCCACCCCTTCAGGTGCCCCTAGAGCCCAGACCCCCATCCTTGGGCCCGGGTCACCTTCCGGGATTTTCAGGCGGCTGGGCCCCCAGCAGTGGAGCGGTTCATGGGAAAGTGCGGGGCCTTCAGCTCGGGCTCCTGGGGCCGCTGGCTGAGGGGAGGGGGGAGGCCAGCACGGGGTTTAGAACCCGACCCTGCAGGTGGACATGGGGTGAGAGAGGGAGCGTGGCATCGGGCTAGGGGGCGTTGAGTCCTGGGTGTCACCCGGCTCCTAGTTGGGTCTGGGGGAAACCCAGTCCTCAGACCCGACCCCTGACCAGATAGGTGGCCCGCTTCACTTCCCCAAAGAAGGGGGTGCAGTCTCAGATCCCTGGAGGTTTGCAGGGGCAGGACTGCAGGGAACGGGAGAAGGCGGGAGTGAGGCAGAAACAGAGGAAGTGAGAGAAACAGAGACACACACACAAAGGGAGGTAGAGACTAATAGAGAGGTACAAAGAGACGCAGGCAGAGAGAGACATACAAAGAACGAATGAAAAGACCAAGGACAGAGAGAGGCAGATGGCGAGGTCAGAAATGCAGGCCTAGACGTGGGAAGAGCTTCAGCATCAGAAAGAGGCAAACAGCCAAAACCAGTGTGGCTCAGTGGATGGGGCATCGGCCTGCAGACTGAAGGGTCCCAGGTTGGATTCCGGTCAAGGGCATGTACCTTAGTTGCAGGCTCATCCCCAGTGGGGGGTGTGCAGGAGGCAGCTGATCGATGTCTCTCTCTCATTGATGTTTCTGGCTCTCTATCCCTCTCCCTTCCTCTCTGTAAAAAATCAATAAAATATATTTTTTAAAAAAGAAAGAGGCAAACACAGGGGTGAAGTCGGGGTGGCGCTGAGAGCAGTGAGCTGGATGAGGAGCTGGACCGCCGGAAGGCTCTCGGGCTTCTGCCCCCTAACTTCTAGCTGAGGGGCTGCAGAGAGATGCCCACCTGCACTCTTGCATTTCTCTCTCCACTCTTTTTTAAAAACATATTTTTTATTGATTTTAAAGAGAAAGGGAGAGAGAAACCTCAATGATGAGAGAGAATCATTGATCACACTAGAGAGTGAGAGCATGTATGGAAGTGAGGTGGGGGGGCAATGGGAAGATATGTACACATGTAATACTTTAATAAAAAAATGGAAGAAAAAAAAGAATCATTGATCAGTTGCTTCCTGCACACCCCCCCCTGGGGATCGAGCCTGCAACCAGGGCATGTGCCCTGATGAGGAATCTAGCCAGCACCCTCTCTTTTTTTTATTTTTTTAAAATATATTTTATCGATTTTTTATAGAGAGGAAGGGAGAGGGATAGTGAGTTAGAGAGAGACATTGATCAGCTGCCTCCTGCACGCCCCCTACTGGGGATGTGCCTGAAACCAAGGTACATGCCCTTGACCAGAATCAAACCTGGGACCCTTCAGTCCGCAGGCCGATGCTCTATCCACTGAGCCACACTGGTTTCGGCACCAGCACCCTCTTGGTGCATGGGTCCATGCTTAACCAACTGAGCCACACCGGCTGGCTGGTAGCTCTCTTTCCCTGTGGCGTCTGGTTTTGCCAGCCACCTGTCTGCATGGCTGTGGGGGGGGGGGGTATTTGGTGAGTTACAGAGAGAGACAGAATCGGGGAAGAGCAGGGGATCCAACCTGGACAGTGAAGAGGGGGGATCACTCTATCCACTTCCTCAGGCAGAACCCTGAGAGGATGAGGAGAGAGACATGGGGAAATCAAAGACAGACAGACAGACACAAAGATACCAAGAGAAAGAAAAGTCAGTTTACATAAGCATCAAAGGAGAGGCAGAGAAGCAAAGAAACATCAAGAAAGAGAAAAAGCAGTACAACAGGTAAAGAAAACGAGAATGAAAGAGGAGATAGAGATTGAGATTAGGAGAGTCAGAGAGACAAAAAAAATGGAGGAGCAGAGAGTGTCAGAGCAAGATAAGCAAAAGAGTTGAACAGAGCCCTAGCTGGTGTGGCTCAGTGGGTAGAGTGTCAGCCTGTGGACTGAAGGGTCCCAGGTTCCATTCCGGTCAAGAGCACGTGCCCAGGTTTCGGATTGTGACTCAATTCCCAGTGGGGAGCGTGCAGGAGGCAGTCAATCAATGATTCTCATCATTGATGTTTCTATCTCTCCCTCTTCCTCTCTGAAATCAATAGAAATACGTTTTTTAAAAAAAGTTGAGCAGAGAGAGAGAAAAGAGTTGGGCGCACATGCCTTACCCTGGTCTGGGAGTTGCTGGTCCACTTGGTTCTCCTAGTGGCAGCTGGAGAACAGGCCTGACTGAGCAGAACAGCTCTGAAGTCCCCTCCCCCACCCCCAGCTCTGGGGTGGAGTGGGAGGGTGGCCTCTTCAGAGATCTGTGCCCTGGAGGTGGGGGCTGGGGCCAGTCTCTGGAGCGGACCAATGGGGCAGTTTCTGGGGGATCTACAGCTGCACCAGACCGCCTGCGATTGTGTGCAAGAAGAAGGATGGGCACGGGCCACTTCTTTTTTTAAATTTATTTTATTGATTTTGTACAGAGAGGAAGAGAGTTAGAAACACAGATCAGCTGCCTCCTGCATGCCCCCTACTGGGGATGCGCCCACAACCAAGGTACATGCCCTTGACCGGAATCAAACCCAGGACCCTTCAGTCTGAAGGCTGACGCTCTAGCCACTGAGCCAAACCCGTCAGGGCTGGTCACTTCTCTTTTTTAATTGAAGTTATTGGGATGATACTGGTTAATGAAATTAGACAGGTTTCAGCTGTGCAATGCTATGATTGTATCTATATATAACAATACGATATATAGACAATGTATCTATCTATATATAATAATACGATATATAGATAATGTATCTATATATAACAATACTATATATAGATGATGTATCTTTATATAGCAATATATGGATACATCATCTATATATTGTACTATGTTCCCCACTCCAAGTGCAACGATCACTCCTGAGGTGACAGAGAAACTCATTATATATACAAGGAAAGCAACTTTACCCACAGTTATACTGACTGAAAGAGACAAAGCTGCTGAAACTGGTTTGGCTTAGTGGATAGAGCGTCGGCCTGCGGACTGAAGGGTCCCAGTTTGATTCCGGTCAAGGGCATGTACCTTAGTTGCGGGCACATCCCCAGTGGCGGGCGTGCAGGAGGCAGCTGATTGATGTTTCTCTCTCATTGATGTTTCTAACTCTCTATCCCTCTCCTTTCCTCTCTGTAAAAATCAATAAAATATATTGTTTTAAAAAGAGAGAGAGACAAAGCTAGGCTTCATAGCCTTTGAGCTGAGCGTTTCAGAGATGTCATTTGCCAAGTAATCTCCAGGACAACACATGATCAGTCATGATTACAGGTGTCATTTTCTCGGGCCATCGCCACAGTTTCTTAGCCTCCTGAAAGTAATAGCTTCAAGGACAGACTTAGCTTTTTTTAAACTTTATTTTAGAGAGAGAGAGAGAGAACATCAATTTGTTCTTCCACTTATTTATGCATTTGGTGGTTGATTCCTGCATGTGCCCTGACGTGGGATCAAACCCACAACCTTGGCGTCTGGGAGGATGCTCTAACCAACTGAGCTACCTGGCCAGGGCCAAGGACAGATGTGTCTTAATCAAGGTCAAGTCCGCAACAATTCTGGGCATTCACACAAGGCTCTGTGTTCAAACTCCAGACAAAGTTTCTCCCTGGAACACCTCACCAAATCCGATGGTGTGAACCAGATGATGCAGAATGTAAGCCCTCGCTTGACAGTCCTGAGAGAGGAAATCACCTTTCCTCAGATTTCTTTAGTTAATTATGAAGACGTGTAAGACAGGGCTCTGAAATTTTATTCAGTGAGCATTAGAAAGAAAAAACGGGCCTGTGAAGCTAGATTTTTTTAAAAAAATACATTTTTGTTGGTTTTTTACAGAGAGGAAGGGAGAGGGATAGAGAGTTAGAAACATGAATGAGAGAGAGACATCGTTCAGCTGCCTCCTGCACGCCCCTTACTGGGGATGTGCCCACAACCGAGGTATATGCCCTTGACCAGAATAGAACCTGGGACCCTTCTTCTCCGCATCCTCGCCAGTGTTGATTTGCAGATGATTGCCATTCTGACAGGTGTGAGATGTACTGCATTGTCATTTTGATTTGCATCTCTCAGATAATTAGTGACTTTGAACATGTTTTCATGTGTCTCTTGGCCTTCCTTCTGTCTTCTTTAGAAAAGAAAAGATTCTGTTTAGGTCCGTTGCCCATTTTTTTTATTGAATCACTTGTCTTCCTTTTATTAAGTTGAATAAGTTGCCTGTAGATGTTGGAGATTAAACCTTTATCAGTGATAACATTTGCAAATACATTCTCCCAACCAGTGGGCTTTCTTGTTATTTTGCTGATGGTTTCTTTTGCTGTGCAAAAGTGAAGCTAAATTTTAAAAAAATATTTTTTATTGATTTCACAGAGGAAGGGAAAAGGAGAGAGAAATAGAAACATCAATGATGAGAGAGAATCATTGATCGGCTGCCTCCTGCACGCCTCCTACTGAGGATCAAGCCTGTAACCTAGCATGTGCCCTTGGCCGGAACTGAACCTGGGACCCTTCAGTCCGCAGGCTCTATCCACTGAGCCAAACTGGCTAGGGCAGGATGAGGAAACTTTTTTACAAAAGAGGAAGCCCAAATGGCCAATAATGTATGAAAATATACTTATAGTAGCCCTAGGCGGCTTGGCTCTGTGGATAGAGCGCCAGCCTGCTCACTAAAGGGTCTCGGGTTCGATTCTGGCCAAGGGCACATGCCTGGGTTTCGGGCTTGATCCCCAGAAGGGGGTGTGCAGGAGGCAGCCGACCAAAGATTCTCTCATCATTGATGTTTCTATCTCTCCTCCCTTCCTTTCTGCAATCCATAAAGAAATATATATATATTTAAAAAGAAAATATACTTATAGTAAATCAGGGAGTTGTGTATTAAGACAAAAAAATATTATTTCATATCAGTCAGATGGCAGAAAAATTAAATATGATAACACCAAGTGTTGCTAAGGAATTCTAGAAATTCTGTGTCTCATTCACAGCTTATGAGAGAATAAATGGGCACAATTATTTTCGAAAACTGGCAGTATACACATTGATTATCCAGTAAGACCATCTCTAGGGATAGACCTAACAGAAATGTTCAAAGCTTAACCAAAGACATCACGTACAAGCATGTTTATAGAGCAATGTCCTGGAGAAGCGTCTCTGTGGATTTCTCATTTCCTACGTGGTCCATGCCTTCTGTTTGAAAAGCGGTTTGGAACATTAGAGAGACTGCATCTCTCTGGAGAGATTTGGAAACAGGTTTGGGAAAGAAAGCTAGCAATGCCCCTCCCACATCCCCAGCTAGAGGTTGTTTTTATTCCAGGCTAATTTATAATCTTCAACCAAGGAGGGAGGATTGTCAGAGGCCTCAGCGGCTTCAAAACAGCCCCATCTTCTCAGCATGGGGACCCGGAGAGCATTATGCGAAGCCAAATAGGCCGGAGCCAAACATCACATGATCTCACGTATATGTGGAATCTAGTGAGCAAAATAAGCCGACAAACAAAACAGGGCCAGAGGCATGGATGCCGGGAACTGAATAACACATCTCAGCGGGAGGAGTGGGGGAGCTGGGGGAAGGGGAGGGGACAGGAAGAGATTAAGCAAAGGACATATATGCATATATGCAGAACCCCAGGACACAAATAGGATGGGGGAAGGCCTGGGCTGCGGTGGGGGTTGGGTGGAAGAGGAAAAATAGGGGGAAAATAGGGGATGTCTGTATCACTGTCAACAATAAAATAAAATAAAAATAAAAACGGGGGGGGGGGGAACAGTCTCCTAATTTCAGGGTGCTCTCCTG
The DNA here is from genome assembly GCA_004026805.1 of Lasiurus borealis. Classification (NCBI taxonomy): domain Eukaryota; kingdom Metazoa; phylum Chordata; class Mammalia; order Chiroptera; family Vespertilionidae; genus Lasiurus; species Lasiurus borealis. The sequence goes on along the minus strand of PVJN01044954.1, from coordinate 5,084 downwards.
CCGTGTGGCCCAGGGCACAGGAGGCAAACCTCTGGCCAGCTGCAAACTGGGGCATGAGGAACTGCTGTCTGCTGCTCTCTGCTGTGAATAATAAATAATAAATGGTCTGTTTTTCTGACACACAGGTCTTGTGCTGTGTGTGTGTGTGTGTGTGTGTGTAAAACTGCAGCAGGCTAACTTGTTAGCTTGTGCACAGAATAGAACCATGAAAATGAGCGATTATAATTCCAAATGTGTAACATGGATGAATCTCCCAATGTTGGGCAAAGAAGCTGTTAGACATAAAAGAATGCACACCATATGATTGTCTTTATTTAAAAAAAAAATACACTTCATTGATTTTTTTTTTACAGAGAGGGAGGAAGGCCGAGGAATAGAGAGTTAGAAACATCGATGAGAGAGAACCATCGATCAGCTGCCTCCTGCACGTCCCCCACTGGGGATGTGCCCACGAACAAGGTACATGCCCTTGACCAGAATCAAACCTGGGACCTTTCAGTCCGCAGGCCGAAGCTCTATCCACTGAGCCAAATCGGTTTCAGCTGTTTCTTTCTTTCTTTTTTTTTTTTTTTTAATCCTCATCTGAGGGTATTTTTTTAAAATATCTTTTTATTGCTCTGGCTGGTTTGCTCAGTGGATCAGCCTGTGGACTGAAGGGTCCTGGGTTTGATTCAGATCAAGGGCACATGCCCGGATTGTGGGCTTGATCCGCAGTAGGGGGCATGCAGGACGCAGCGGTCAGTGATTCTCTCTCATCATTGATGTTTCTCTCTCTCCCTCTCCCTTCCTCTCTGACATCAGTAAAAACATATTTTTAAAAACATAGGTATGCACCCTGACAGGAATGGAACATGCCACCTTTCGGGAGCACAGAACAATGCTCAACCGAGCCACCCGGCCAGGTGCGTCCTGTTTCTTGATCTGATTGCTGATTACACGCGTCTGTGTATTCGGTTTGTGGACATTTACCAGGCTGTACCCTTCTGCTGTGCACTTTCCTGTATGTGTATCATATGTCACTGAAGAGTGAGCTGTGTACTAGAGCCATGTGTACTCTCACATGGATAACTCTCACACCTACAATGTGAACACAGAAGAAAGTTCAAGACTGTGCTGTATACAGTATGCTTGTTTGAAACAAATTTGTATTTTTTGTTCATTCTCAACTGAGGCTATTTTTCCGTTGATTCTTAGAGAGAGTGGAAATGAGGGGGTGAGAGAGACGTCAATTGGTTTCCTCCCACAGGATCCCCAATCAGGGCTGGGGATCAAGCCTGCAACCAAGGTGCAGGCTCTTGACCAGAATCGAAGTCGAGGGCAGATGTTCTATCTACTGAGCCAAACCAGCTAAGGCTAAACACATTGTTTAAAACATGCAAATAACATGCTGTTTTTGAATCCCAAGTCACATAATAAACAGAATAAAAACATGAAGGGAATGATAATAAATTAAAATGCAATTCCCTGCTGAAACCGGTTTGGCTCAGTGGATAGAGCATCGGCCTGCGGACAGAAGGGACCTGGGTTTGATTCAGGTCAAGGGCACATGCCTGGGTTGTGGGCTCAATCCCCAGTAGGGAGTGTGCAGAAGGCAGCCAATCAATGATTCTCTCTCATCCTTGATGTTTCTATTTTTCTCCCTCTCTCTTCCCCTTTGAAATCAATAAAAATCTTTTTAATACATAAATAAATATGTATATATTTAAAAAGAATTTTTTTCATAATTTAGAAGAGTAGAAAGAATTCTGCTGGTGTTAAATTGATTTCACAGATTAATTTGGGGACACATTTATCCAGTGTTGATTCTTCATGCGTGGAACATTATATGTCTATTTATTTAGGTCACTTTTCTTATCTGTAAAAATATATAGAGCTTATACTTTTCTTGCTCAATCTCTTCATAGGAAGTGGATAAATTTTGTTATCATGATGAACAATGTCATTTTCTGTTATGTTTTCTAATTTTGTATCACTAAAGGAAAGTTATTCAGTTCCTTGTTTAACCTTATTTCTAGTCACCTTGCTTATTTGCTTCTATTAGGTCTAATATAATTCTCCAGAATTTTCTAAGCAAATAATATCAATGGACTTCAGCCAAAGGCCAACTGGTGAACAAAGTGGGGTTTATTAGCTCATCATAACAAGGGAGAAGGCACATCATGGAAAACTCTGGGGCATCTCAGGAAGAGGGGGTTCAGAAAAGACATGATAATATGTAGGTTTGTGTTAGATGATCTCGGGGAGGGTTAAAGAAGCAGGTGATGCCCTGACTGGTTGGGTTCAGTGGATAGAGCGTCAGCCTGCGGACTCAAGGGTCCTGGTTCAATTCCGGTCAAGGGCACATGCCTGGGTTTCAAATTCGATCCCCAGTAGGGTCCATGCAGGAGGCAGCTGGTCAATGATTCTCATCATTGATGTCTCTCTCTCTCTCCCACTCTTGCTTCCTCTCTGAAATCAATAAAAATATATATTTAAAAAATAAAAAATCCTCACCTCAGGATGTTTTAAAAAAAGAAGCAGGACAGCCCTGACTGGTTTGGCTCAGTGGATGGGGCGTCAGCATGCAGACTCAGGGGTTCCGGGTTCGATTCTGGTCAAGGCCGTGTGCCTTGATTGTGGGCACATACCCGGTGGACCTCCCTGTGGATTTGGCTACTAGCAGAGAGTACAGGTAATGCTATGGTGTGTCCCAACCCACGGGTTAAGTCAACGAGGACCCTAGAGAGGGAGTGGGGATGAAAGGGACAAGAGACACAAGGAATGGAGATAAAACAAAGTTCTGATCAAGTCTCATTTATTCAGGAGTATTTTGGGGTATTTATAGGGAGAAGGAGAAAGTTATCGAAAATTCCTAGCCCTTAAGGCGAAACACCTGGCTTACGGGAAAGAGAGAGGGTTTGGGGTAATAGAAACCATGGCTGGAGCTTACTACAAAATGGCTGTCAAGCACAAGTTTCCCACAATGGTGGAGGAGCTGAGTCATTCATATCTAGAAGACAAAAGGCATGAAGCAGTAACCAGTAAGGAGGCAGCAGCCACTCAGACAGGACAGAGGGAGTTGGGTCATTTTGTGGTTTGGAAAATGTTCATGTTTTCGTCTGTACCCAGATGTGATTATAGAGTGGCCTGACTTTCGTCCGGATCCATCATGGTGACAGTGACCTTGTCTGATGTTGATATCTTGTGGGCTCTTTCTTGTTCAACCGGAGGACGCCAAGGCCTGCATGTGAGGGCCAAGCCAGCCCCTCGAACCACCAAGGCCTGGGTGCTAGCAGCAGGCCGGCTCCGGGGTGTCAGGGACTGCATTTCTCTCTCAGGATCCCTTTTGTCTGATCAGTGTTGTGATCGCCCTGCAGAGACAAACAGATGGCCCTCTGTACCCCCCCCACACCCACCCAAAATTTAGTTTGCAGGTTAAGCCACACACACAGGCACAACGAAGCTATGAAATGGTTTATAAGAGGCTTTCTGGAGAGAGCAGAGAAAGGACACTGGTTTGGGATTTTTATATATATATATATATATATATAAATTTTAAAAATATTTTTATTGATTTCAGAGAGGAAGGGAGAGGGAAAGAGAGAGAAACATCATGCTTTAGCATCCGTCTATGAACCAGGAGGCCCATTTGGAGCACATACCCTGGGTTGTGGGCTCAATCTCCAGTGTGGGGCATGCAGGAGGCAGCCAATCCAATGATTCTCTCATTATTGATGTTTTTCTCTCCCTCTCCTTCTGCCTTCCTATCTATAATCAATACAAATATATGAAATAAAAAAAAACATCAATAATGAGAGAGAATCATTGATCAGCTGCTTCCTGCACGTGCCCCCATTGGAAATGGAGCCTGAAACCCAGGCATATGCCCTGACCTGGAATCAAACCCTGACCTTCTGGTTTCTAGGTCGATGCTCAACCACTGAGCCACACCAGCAGGGCTGGTTTGGTATTTTATTGTGGTGAGGGGTTGGAGCCAGAGTGAGGGATCCCACACACAATCCAGTTTTGGGGTGGTTTGAACTTCTTGCCGGTGCCAAAGGAAGGAGCACCCAGATATGGGAGAAAGGGGGAGAGGGAGGGCATGAAGCTTAAAAGCTGTCACCAGTCAAAGAAAACAAAAAAAAGATGGGGACAGAGTCTTCATTAGAGTCAGATGAAGTCAGGACACGCATCTGTGTATTCTGGTCTCCATCACTGCAGAGCTCTTGCCAATCTGGAGGTGGCTCACAGAGAGTTGTTTTTAATAGGATCAGAACTGCTGTCTGAAATTTTAACCCTGCTATTTGGCTTCTGTAATTGCTTGTCTGCTTAAATAATAAGGAAAATGAGACTATTCTCACTTCAGAGAGGCCATTAAACCTTCCTGGACAAAGTTATCAGTGCTGGCACTAGGCCAGGCCTTTGGCTGAGGTCTCAAGGCCCCAGCACGTAAGGGGCCCTTTAAGAACTTGCAAAGGAGCGGGAAACATCCCATGTTTGGGAGACAAAGGAGGTAAAAACATATAAATAGAGAAAATTCCTCCATGTTGGGGCCCAGAATTTGAGAGATATTTTCCCTCTGGACCCATGCGTAATAAATGTAACTCAAAACTCTCTAAATATGGTTTGATTGTCCCGGTTCTCTGTAACAGTAATAGACCCTGGAGACAAGGGCCTAGTTGGCCAAGCGCAAGCAGGCCATGGGAACGAGTCCCAAAGTCCAACTGGTCTCTCGGAGACAGTCAGGTGGCTATTTCTTTTAGCCTCATCAGAAATTATTCTACCTGACCGATAATGTTTATGTCAGTACAGCAACAAGAGTTTGCTAAAGCATAGGTGCCCCGTTGGTTGGCCAAAGGAAATCAAGGGTTATGAGCTTGCTCATGACAACTCTGGTAATGAATTCATTCATTCATTCATTCATTCACTCACTCATTTTCCTTCTCAGTAGGAGACACTACTGAGTAATTTTTGTGTATCTAGTGTTCTGTGGAACAGACTGTGGAGAATCCACTTCTTCCCACAGATCCTGAGCTGCCATGGCCCATTAGCTAATCTAGATGGGCTGCGCTGCAGACATCGCTTTATTATTTTCTAGCATTCGG
>PVJN01044953.1:0-17100 GCA_004026805.1 Lasiurus borealis | reverse complement strand
CTAAGGCAGTGGTCAGGGGGGAACCTGAGAAGACGGACGCTAAGGCAGTGGTCAGGGGGGAACCTGAGAAGACGGACGCTAAGGCAGTGGTCGGGGGGGAACCTGAGAAGATGGACGCTAAGGCAGTGGTCAGGGGGAGTGCTAAGGGGACGGACCCTCGCACGGCCGGCACCCTGCAGATGGTGATTCCTTCGGACAGTGGGTCAGGCATGACTCCGCCTGCGGGCGCTGCCGCAGACGGGGGAGCGGCGGCCCTCGGTCTGGGTGTCGGCCACCAGAGCAGAGAAGGAAAGTGTCCGTGGCTGGACCGCGAGGCAGCTCCCCGGGTTTCTGAAAAGCCTAAGAAAAGAAGCAGCGAAGGCAAAAACAAGAAGTTTAAAAGCAGTTGTTCCCAGCAGCTTGCCGGTGGGGAGAGCAGCGGGGAAGCCCCGAGCCCAGCTTTTGTGGGGAAGGACGTGGGTGCCGGCGGCAGCGCCCACCCACCCAGGCCTTTCCCCGGGAGTCCCGAGCCTCTGGGCCCACCGGCGGCAAACGCGCCCGCAGTGGGGGGAGCTGGCCGGACGGGCACACGTCCTGAGGCTCATTCTTTGGGGCTCGGGGCTCTGGGTGGGAACAACACAAACTCAGTCAAGGGTTCTGCTGGCACTGAAGTCGCCGCCGCCACCACGGGGACAGCTGTGAGCAGCCAGGACCGCAGCCAGGGGGCCCCGCCAGCGGAGCGTAAGGCAGAGGCCGCCCCGGAGCGCCCCGCAGGGAGGGACAGGCCCAGTGCGAGGGCTGAGGATGGGGGGAGCAAGCAGGGTGGACGCTGTTTTCCTGAGTCGCACAGAGTGGAGGATGAGGCAGAGGCGGCACAGAGACGTGCTCCCGGGGAAGCCACAGGAGAGCCCGGCACGGAGGGAAGGGGCGAGGTGGATGAAAACAGGAATATTACCTCCACCGGCCCCCCCGCACCCGAGCTCAGGAGCAGGTCGCCCCCTCCCCAGGCTCCGGGCCTGGCCCCCTGTGAAAAGCTGCCCGCCCCCCGCCCTCCGATAGCAAAGGGAGGGGCGTCCCGTACGGGCACCTTGGCAGGAAGTGGGCAGGGGACGGCTTTGTCCCCGGCCTCCGAGTTAGTGGTGGGTCCTGGCAGCAGAGAGGGCGGCCCGGAGGTCGGGAGAGCCTCCACTGCCCTGCCCCTCGCCAGCCCCGGAGGAGGGGCCCTGACCCCCGCCGCCGCAGAAACGGGGGCGCGCCCTGGGGACCATGGTCTCGAGAATAGAGGTGAGCTTGCTGCTCCCGAGGAAGGCGAAGCGGGGAGAGATGGGGGGCGAGGGGGGCGAGACTCGGAGTCAGTGCCGAGGGGAGCAGCCACGCTTCCAGGAGAGAAAGCCACAGGAGCAGCCACGGGCCACCGCCCCGCAGCGCCCGCCACAGACCAGTGCCCGCCGCGCGAGCTCGGAGGCCACGGGGCGCGTGCCGGTGGGAGTCCCGTCCCAGCGTCTCCGGTGAACACAGAGCGAGCGGCTGCGGAGGGTTCTGCTCCCGCCCAGACTCCCGACCTCCCCGGAGACAGAGCACCGCAGCCTCTTCTCGGTGAGGCGCAGAACGCCGAGGGCACAGCGGCCCGGGGCCCTCCTGCTTGGAATACAGAGATGGATCTGACTCTCGTGACTCCAAGGAGTGAGAAGGAGAAGGTGGAAGGACCCGGCCTGGCCCCTGAGACCACAGCACTCGCAGGTGCGTCCTCGCCAGCACCAGAAGCCCGGGCGCGGGGCTTAGACGGCCGGACGGGAGCTGCCCCCGCGAGTGCGGGGGGCCAGGCCACGGGGACTGCTGGCCAGGGCCCCCAGCTCCCAGCCCCCAGAGAGGGGCCCCCGGAGGCACCTGAGGACACGACGGCACCAGCTGAGCCGGAGGCTCTGGGTGCCGGGAGGAAGGAAGGACGGAGAGCGGCCGAGCCGCTGAGAGGCTACATGAGACCCACCAAGTCCCGGGGACTCGCTCCCCCGTCGCCGAAGGCCCCGGCCCGGGAGCGCGAGGGACCGAAGGAGGCCACGTGCAGCGGTAGGCGCCTGCCGGGCGGTGTGTGCTGTGGCCGAGTCCGCTCCGGACTGACTGCTCCCCGTTAACCACCCGTGTGCTGGCATGCGAACGTGTGGCCTCTAACTGCTCCTGCAGCCGAGGCACGGCTGTCCCGCTAAGGAGGCTGGGGACCTGGTTGCATGCCTTTTACCCCGCAAGAAGCCTCGAGGTTTAGGTGGAGTTGAATTTCAACAGCGAATTGGTCCGCAGAAGGCTGTCACCCCCCACTATTCCTAACTTTCTGTTTAAAGTGTGCCTTGTGTGTGTGAAGGTCCCAGCCACGTTTAATCATCATTTGGCGTGAGGAGGACAGAGCATTGGCACCTAGCTGCGTGCATGGGTTTTATTTGTTAGTGTGGGCAAAAGTAGGTTTGCAGTGGTGAGCGTGTAAAACGGTGATTCTCATAATATTACTTATGATTGTTACTGCATGAGTGTCGCATGGTATTAACTCTCCGTCTACTCGTGCCCACCCTGGCCTGTCCCTTGCGCTGGTGGGACGGACTGTCCAGGCGTCACCTGGGCTCCGGGAGAGATGAGGGAAGGGCCCTCGTGATGCAGCTCCTCGTTCACAGTTCGCAGGTCCAGCCGTGGGCCCCCCCGTTGCCCTTGGGTAGAGCTTTGGTCCTAGACCGTGTCCATCCCACAGTCTACATCCACGGGCAAGTCTGTGAAACTTGCCCACGTGTCATTTTTGGCTCAAATCCATCAAGTAATTCACATGACATTAAGAAAGATGATTCCTTAAACAGTTAGAAATGTTATCCTCCCCCTACCCCCCTCACACACACACCCTGGAAAATTCATCCTAACCCTGACTTTCCCCAGCCTAACCCCAGCGTGCCCGACCAGCTACCACCTCCGGAAACGAAGGTGCACTGCCCGTCCAGCTTTGGGGCGGCTTCGCCCTGGACGGTGCTGGGCGTGCTGTGGGCCTGGTGAGGTGGAGCGTGTGCTGTGCGTGCTTTGTTCCCAGTAGGGGCGCTGCGGTGGGAGTGCAGTGCTGGAGGTGGTTCTTTGCCTGAGATCTTCTCATCCTCTCCGCTTATCTGGTCAGCTCCCTTGCTGCCAGCGAAGACGAGGTGGAATCGGGGAGCTTTCCAGCGTTGGTTAGTCCCGGGCTCTGTCCGGGCTTCCACTGGGTTCACAGCTTGCGGTGCGCTCGCTCGCTCGGCAGGGATGCAGGGGTGCGGAGATTCCTGACCCTGGCCATCGCTTTGTTCAGTCTCTTCCCCGAGCGTAGAGGGGGTGGTCTGGTGTGGCAGGAGGCGGGTGCTGTCGCGCTGTGGGGCCTGCCTCGGCCCGGCTCAGAGGCCGTGGAGGGGCCTCTCGGAGCGGCTTGCAGAGAGGGGTGGGTTGTGTTTCTTCTCTGACCACCTTTCCCTAACGTGGACGTCATCTCTGCACTTGAACAGTTCAACTCCCTTTGTACTCGTTTTGCAGGGAGTACAGTCACGTGATACAAAGGGGGGACAGTAAGATGGAAGTCTCCCTCCCCAGGGCCCCCTCCCATCGGAGCACAGCCTGTGAGAAAAGGGGGACGTTGAAGGGGTGTCGTGGTGGACCCGTGCGTGCTGCTGCCCCGTAGACGCCGCCCTGGAGCCCAGGAGGCGGAGAGCCGGGCCGGGGCACGTGGTGCTCCCGGCGGACGGCGGTGGACGCTGTGCCCGCCTCCCTCTGCGGCAGCAGCGCCTCCTTCTTCTCTAGCCGCCGCTCCTCTTTCCTGCTGGAGCCTCCGCTGTCTTCCCTCAGCCGGGATGTCCGTTTATGGTGGACGTGCTCCCGGTGTGAAACTTCATAAATCCCAAACGCTAACAGTGTCAAGGGCCTGGCACCTACGTAAACTGTGTGCAGATGTGGGAACCAGTGGGTGGTTTTAGCACTCGCCGCACTTACAGCTGGAGGAGTGCCGCTGGTGAAGGCCTGGCCTCATCGCTTCCTTCCCGCTTACTCTCTCCTGTGGCTTTCTCATCGGGCCGGCCAACTCGTACTGAGAGTCCCTGAGAATTCCATACACGCAGCTAAAGGGAAGTGTCCTGCGTGCGGAGGGAGCCCTGTCTCTGATTGTCTTCGCCCTGAAACACTTCTCTGCACCTCAGTTCACGAGAGCACCTACGTTGTCTTTAAAGGAGTGCAGCACATGTCGCTGTCCCACTTTAAAAGGAGGGTCTTCCCTTGCACCCCTCCCCCCTCGCTTTTCCCCTTTCGCCCTCTGGCTGACAAGTAGCCAGGCTTTCTGCAGTGACAAAGGCTGAGCTGCTGATGGGGCTGTTGCCTGGATACGGACTTCCTCAGAGCGAGAGGTCCTGCTCTCTGGGCCGGGGAGCCGAGCTAAGGCCGCCGGAGGGTGATGGGTGACGAGGGTGTTCCCGTAGAGCCGGAGACTGTGGGGATGTGGGCCGGACACGGGTGGCCTCCGTTTTGTGGGTCCCCATATGAATCACCATGGTCAAGGGTCATATCAATCAGATCACTAGCTCCAGTTTTCTTCTTTTGTCTGTTTGCATTCTAGCTTTGGAAAATTAATCAGGGAGAAGCATGATGCTCGTGTACTGAGAAATGTTTCTGAAATGTAGTTGAATGTGGTTTTAAAGTGTTTGCTAAGCAAAGAGAGAGCAGTTTTACAGCCTTCGGCTTTTATGAGAGCCACGTCGTTGTGACCAGTAGAATTATTGACTTGTATTGTCATAGTGATTTATAGGAACTGTCTCCGGAGACAGGAACGGAGCAATTGGTCGATCTGGAAAGTAGCTCTGTTGCCTGAGTAACGGGTGAGGAATGCAGGGCAGCCGGTTGTGGCGCACACACATCAAACCGGAGCCGGGACCGTCTGCCGGGGCTCCCGCTGAGATCGGGACGCGGCCGAGGCGGAGCGGCCTGTCCGCTGGGCTGACAGAGCCGGAGACCGCCTTGACCCGACGCCGGGAGGGACCGCGTGCCCTTCCCTCAGACCGGCAGAGTGGAACCTAAGCACCTTCAGCCCCAGGACTTTTCCCATCGGCACCTGCCCAGGCCCGTGGAGTGGTGGGACGACGAGTCACGTGACTCAGCATCCGTGCAGAGGGCATTCCCCGTCTGCCGCAGAACCTGCGTGGTGTGTGCCAGGCGCCGGGCTGGACACCCAGTGGCAGAACGGACAGGGTGACTCCCGCCCTCTACACGCTCCCAGGAAAGGCACGTGGACACGGTTATGCTGCAGCTTCCGAATCCCGAGAAAGGCGGGCAAGGGAAGTGTTGCCAGAGCAGGAAGAAGCCATTTTGGGGGCTGGGTTGTTAAACAAACAGAACTTCCAGGGCAGAAAGCTCTTCGGAAAGAAAGGATTTATTGAGCCAAAAGCTCGCCAGAAAGGACCGGGCCCTGGGGCATGGAGCCTAAGCCAGCAGCAGCCGCGGGGGACCAGGAGCCGGCGGGCGGGGTTGACAGGCGAGGCGCATTGGATGGCCTGCTCAGAGTCAGAACGGTTAGGTGGCCCAGAGACCTTCACACATGGTCTTCTGACTCCACGCCAGGTTACTCCCAACCAAAGACAGACAGTGTCAGTAAATGAGTGAGAGAGAGAGAGAGAGAGAGAGAGAGCGTGTTGGGGGAGTGGCCCGTGGAATGGGGGAGTTTGTGGCCGCCACCTGATTTCTCTGAGGGAATCCCACGCTTTGCCTCTGGCCTGTCCGGACTGCATTGCGACAGCACCCTCCGCACCAGCTGCGCCCCTTCCCTCCCGTCCTTACCTCCCTGTGAGCCAGCGCGGAGAGGCCCGGGCGCACTCTGACCCCCTCCATCCCTGCCGCTGCCTGAGCCCAGGCTCCTCTCGCTCCCATCACCAGTGAGCACCAGCTGCTGGCCCCACCTTCGTCTCGCAGTGCCCCCGCTTCCTGTGCCTAAGCCAGGGGTGGGCAAACTGCGGCTCACCAGCTGCTGTGGTTTGCCGCTCTGTTGACTAGTGAGTTTGCCGACCACGAGCGTGCGGTGTAGAGTGCGGTGACGGGAACTGGGATGTTCTCCGACGAGCCGGCCTCGCTACCGAGCTGCTGAGGCCAGGAGGCCGGAGAGGCCGGAGAGGCGCAGGTTAGACGGAGTTCCACGCTCTCCTCGTGTGCAGCACTGCCGCCCTGCTGGGGACTTGGGTCAGTGGTGAGTGGCCTTCGCCACCGAGAAGGCAGAGCTCAGGACGGAGGCTCCAGGGCGGAAACGGCTGTGAGTGGCTCGGCGATCTGACGCCCGGAGAGGAGGGTTTACCTGAAGGCCCGGCTAAACCCCATGAAGTCGCTGCCGCTGATTGCCGGTGGCTTTTAGGAACCGAGCCGACGTTCCTCACCTTGGGAAAAGACGCGTGTGTTCTAGGTGAATCTTGCTCAGCTCCGGTTTCAGGGTGGCTCGGAGGCAAGACGGCTTTTGTTCAAGGTGGATGACCCCCTGTCCTTTAGTGAAACCCCCTGTCCCCAGAGAATGGTCTGCTGTGGGTCCCTCCATCCTGAGTGTTCGATGTTCAAGCTTAAAGGCCGGGCAGCAGAGGGCTGTGCTGCACTAGAGAGGGCACTGGCCCTGTGGGCGGGCAGACCCCAGCCCGGTGCCGGTGCCCATCTTTCGGCGGCCGGAGGAGGCCGAATGCCCCCTGTTCCCAGGGCTGTGGCAAGCTCCGGGCTGGGAGAAGCAGGTGGGGCTGAGGCTGGCCACCAGCTTGTCCCAGGAGCCCAGCGAGCAGGGCCGGGTGGGAAGGGGAGGGGTCTGTGGTCACCGGATCCATCTGGACCCCGTGTGGAAGGGCCGCGGGCAGAGCTCCAGGAAGCTCTCCCTGGCTCTGGGGACTCCACTCGAATCTGTTTTCCTGTGAGTTTGTAGTTGCTATGGCAGCAAACCCCACTTCCTCTGAGAAATGAATGCCTCCAATTTCCATATAACATGGGGGACTGAGTGACATTTTGAGCAATTTCTGGAATCCTTGTTCCTTCAGGGTTATGGCTGGGGATTGGCAGCTGAGTCTGGCTTATTTTTAAAGCGGTTTTCTGAGTGGGTGCCGGGTCAGATAAGGGAGTGCGTGGCACCCGCGGGTCCACGGCAGTGAAAGCAGAGTGAGCCTGCCCTCGGCACCCACGTGGCTCCATGCCATGCGTGAGAGTGCGTACTGCCGGGTGCTCGTTTGCAGAAATCACGTGTTCACTCACAGCGGCACGGAGCGGGCAGAAGTGGCACAGCGCGTCCTTCCTCTCCTTTCCTTCCCTCCTCCTCTCCGTAAAGCTCGGACCTGGTTTGGCGCCTGCCGTGCGAGTTGCAGGGAGCAGCGGGGGGCCGGCGGGTTTGTCTGGATGCGGGGACTGGCTGCCGTCCCTGCAGCTCCGGGCGCTCCTGCTCGCAGGCGGTGTCAGAGCCCCAGGAGCGGGAGGCGGCGGGGGAGAGCGTGCAGCCCTGCGCCTCGGACAGCGGCTCCCTTGGGGCAAGCCCGCCGGCGGCCGATGGACGCCCCCAAAGACATCAGCCACGCCGGGTTTGAATGGCAGAGGACCGAGGGCAGACTGAATGAAATCGGGCTCAAGGTCAGCGTGGAGGGGCAGCTGCGAGACGGGCTGGTGAAGAGAGTCAGCTTCCTGGAGCCGCCGCCGCTCTGCTTCTTGGAGGGGAAGCCAGACAAAGGGCTGGGCGCCGGCCCGCAGAGCAGGGGGCCTCCGGCCGGCGCGGGCCACCGGGGCCACAGGTGCGCGGTGTCGGGCTGCGGCCGGGCCTCGGAGCGGAGCTCGGGCCACCAGAAGGCAGCCCCCTGCCAGCGGGAGCCCAGGGAGGGGCCGGACGGAAACAAAGCCGCCTCAGAGCGGGAGCCCGAGGCCGGGGAGGAGGGGCCGGACCTGGAGCTCCCCGGGGCTGCCGACCTCCCCGGCCGGGGGCCCAGCGCTCACCCTGCGGCGTCAGGCAGGCCGGGCTCCGGGACAGCAGCCCCAGGACCAGAGCGGGGCGCCACTCCGGGCCGCCAGGGGGGTGAGGGGGGCGGTGAGACCTCGGGACAGCAGAAACCTGGATCCGCATTACCTGTGGCCGTGGCCCACCCGGCCCCCACTGCCGAGCACCCCCCAACCGCCACGCCACCCGTCACTCCAGTGGAGGACCCCCAGGCGTGCTTGGGTGCCGGCACTCCGGCCCGAGACCGGGACCAGGAGCTGGAGAGGCGGGGTTCTCCCGAGGAGGGGGCTCCGTTCCCCGGAGCTCAGCAGAAGAAGGCCGTGTGCCGGGCCCTGTCTGAGTGCTCCCACCTGGCGGTGCCCCCCGCTGTCAGCGCCCCCGGAGAAGAGCTCCCTCCTGGCCGGCAGCCTCTCCCCAGCAGCCCGGAGCCCGTGCCTCCGCCCAGGACTCGGGGGGCTCCTGCCATCAGGCACGCCATGACCGTGGCCGAGGAGCCGGCGGCGGGCTGCCGATGGAACCCCGGGGCGCTGCCCGTCCTGGCCACCGAGGAGCCCCCTCCTCCCTCCTGCGGAGAAGTAGCGGCCGAGAGGGAAGCAGCGGCCCGCCCAAGGCAGGGGCCGTGTCTCCAGGGTGAGCCGGAGCCGATTCCTAGAGTGAGCGGCCGGGACCAGGGCCAGGGCCAGGAAGATGCGCGTGGAGCCAGCACAGAGCCATGCCCCCCTGTCTGCCGGACCGGTGAGCAGCAGCCCGGACGGGGGGCTCTGGCAGGGGAGCAGGAAGTCGGGGTCCCCGCTGCCCAGAGCGCCCCATGGCTCCTGCGCGAGGAGACCCCGCGTGGTGGTATGTCTCTGATGTTGCCTCCGTGGGAACGAGCAGGCGCGAGGAGCCCGAGTGACCCATGGCCGCAGGAGCATCGGCGGCCGGTCTGAGGCCTGGAGGCCAGTTCCCCGCCACGGGAGGTCCCAGGAGGGAGCGGGGGCAGCACAGAGCGTGGGCTGAGGAAGGGGCTCGGTGAAGGGGGGTGGTCAGAGGGGGGTGGGCATGGGAAATGAGCCCTTCCTCCACCCCTGTCACCTCGTCCCCCTCCCCCCGGCCCCGGCCAGGCCACGCAGTGACAGCCGCCGACTTCCTGGCTGAGACCGCCTGGGCCGGGTGCCCTGGCTTGTCCCGCTGACCGCCTCGCAGCACAGCGGGGGAAAGGTGCCTCTCCTCACCTCGGTGACCCGTCCTGCTTTGGTTTTCTCTCTCGGGGTGCGGGTCGGGGGCTTTGTGGGGGAAAAGGACAGGAGAGCGGAGACCTCACCGGTGAACGCCGAGGGCTGCGGTTTGATGGCTGTCCTTGTCTTTCTCCCCCCGGCCCTCTTCCCGCACCGCCTCCCCCACCCCCCAGTCTCCTGGGTGGTCTGTGCGCTCCTTTCCTGAGTCCACGGTGCACAGAGGGCATCCTCACACGCCCGCTGGCTGACGCGATTTGATGGGCTTTGTTGTGAAAATTGCCTCTTTTCCTAGAGCTGTTGTCTCTAACGTTTACCTCAGGATGTTTTTAATGGAGACCTCACTCCTCCTTTTAAAGTAGACGCGCCGTTTCCTAGGGAGGATGTGCTTGGGGGTGACCTTTGAGGCTGACAGGCGGTTTCTTTTCAAGGGGGTGGACAGGGGAGCACCCTGTGTCCCAGTGCTTCCCGTGACTCCACGCTGGGCAGCACGGGTGTCCTGCACAGGTGGTGGTGGTGGGGGGTTGTCTCTGTACTGATCCCCCAAGCGCCCAGTTCGGTGCCAGGTCCTTCGCGGTGGTGATGTGTGAAGGTTTTTGTTTATTCAGAACAAGTTCATCCGAGTTCCCGCTGACTGAAGTTGGGACTGATGGCAACATTTTAAATGGCGGCAAACACCTGGCACATGCTGGCTGGTTCGGCCAGGTGCGGTGGTTCTCAGAGAAGCCCTGCCTGTGAGCGGTTCCATTTCACACCGTGCCTGCCGGCAGCGGGTTCCTGACCATGTGTTCGGCTACAAGGAGTATGTCTGGGTAGTTTTCATTTTCACTTTTCTTAAAGACTGGACATAGGTTCTTACTTTCAAACATGATTTGTATTCTTCTTTTAAAAAATTTAATAAATCTTTATTGTTCAGATTATTACAATTATTCCTCTTTTTCCCCCCATAGCTCCCCTCCACCCGGTTCCCACCCCACCCTCTGCCCTTACCCCCCACTGTCCTCATCCATAGGTGTATGATTTTTGTCCAGTCTCTTCCCACAACCCCTCACCCATTTCCCCTGAGAATTATTAGTCCACTCCCTTTCTATGCCCCTGATTCTATTATATTCATCATTTTATTCTGTTCATCAGATTTTTAATTCACTTGATTTTTAGATTCACTTGTTGATATATATATTTATTGTTCATAATTTTTATCTTTACCTTTTTCTTCTTCTTCCTCTTCTTAAAGAGTACCTTTCAGCATTTCATATGTTACTGGTTTGGTGGTGATGAACTCCTTTAGCTTTTGCTTGTCTGTTGAAGTTCTTTATCTGCCCTTCAATTCTGAATGATAGCTTTGCTGGGTAGAGTAATCTTGGTTGTAGGTTCTTGCTATTCATCACTGAATATTTCTTGCCACTCCTGTCTGGCCTGCATAGTTTCTGTTGAGAAATCAGCTGACAATCGAATGGGTGCTCCCTTGTAGGTAAAGAACTGTTTTTCTCTTGCTGCTTTTAATATTCTCTCTTTGTCTTTTGCTCTTGGTATTTTAATTCTGATGTGTCTTGGTGTGGTCCTCTATGGATTCCTTTTGTTTGAGGTTCTGTGCGCTTCCTGGACCTATAAGTCTATTTCTTTCACCAGGTGGGGCAAGTTTTTGGTCATTATTTCTTCTAATAGGTTTTCAGTATCTTGCTCTCTCTCTTCTTCTGGCTCCCCCATAATTCCGATGTTAGTATGCTTGAAGTTGTCCCAGAAGCTCCTTACACTGTCTTCAGATTTTTGGATTCTTTTTTTCTTTTCCAGTTGAGTGTCTTCTGCTCTGCTTCTTTGTATTCCAAATCTTTGACCTAATTCTTGTGGTCCTCTAGTCTGCTGTTAGGTCTCTGTATACTTTTTATTTCAGTCAGTATATGTTTAATTTCTAGTTGGTTCTTTTTCATATCCTCAAAGATCTCGCTAAATTTATCGGCCTTTTCTAGGAAGTTCTTGAAAAACCTTATAACGGTGTTTGTGTGGGTTTTTTTTGGTTTTTATTTTTTATGTATAAAGAAATAGCATTCTGTCATAAGGTAGATGTCTTGAACGACCCTTTCACGGAAGTTCACTTAGTCCAACGTCATGAAGCCCGTGTCCTTGGCGGCACGGCCCGTGTGGAGGCCGTGCTCCCGGATCAGGCCGCGGCAGTTTGCGCAGACACGGCAGGAGCGAGAACCCTGGCCGAGCTTCCGCACGTGGCTCCCGTAGAGTTGCTGGTGACCCATCTTGCTCACTCCGTAGCAACGAGGCAAAAGGCATAACCGTGATGGCTGCTTCCCTGAGTTGGTAGAGGAGCTTTGTGTGTAGGTGTCCTATTTGGCCCAGTGGCTCCGCCTCCCCAGTGACCTGAGGTGGACTCTCTTGGTGCCGGGTGCACAGTCTAGTTGTAGTTAAATCTTGATTGCTGTTGGTATCACTGGCAGGAATTGACCTCCAGGCCAATTGACTGTGAGGATCAGCTGTGTCTGCGCCAGGAGAACTTCTGTGCTGGAGTCAGGCTTATGAGACAAGACTTGCAAAATTGTAAAAGCCTCTGTGCTCAGCTTGGCTGGGGCGGAGTCTTAGCTTCCTGTCAGCCCTGCCCTACATGGCCCCTGGGTCTCAGTGTCCCTCGGTAATCTCTGCAGCCCTCTCTGCGTGCACTTGCCTCCAGACCTCTGCCTTTCGCAGCTCCCCTGAGTTTCCATGCGCTCGGGACCCTTATGAGCCTGCGTCCCCAGGGTCTTGCCTGAAACTGGAGTTCAGCGCAGTCAGAACTGGAGTTCAGCCCAGTTGGGAGGTTCCATCTTCCTCCCGCTAGAGAAAGTCAGCGGCACAATCAGCAGTCAGTCCTCTCTCTCGTGCGCACGCACCTCCAGACCTCTGCCTTTTGCGGCTCCCCTGAGTCTCCATGCACTCCTCCCTTTTCCCGGCAGTCCTGGTGTGAGTCTTGCCCAGAACTGGGGTTCAATGCAGTCGGAACTAGGGTTCAGTGCAGTCAAAAGTTTCCGTCTCCCTCCCGCTAGAGGAAGCCAGCCAGGCACATCGCCACGCGCTCTCTCCATGGGCGCGTCTCCGCACCTCAGCTTTCTGCATCACCTCTGAGTCTCCGCGAGCCCCTCTCTTTCCTTCTCGTTGAAGGATTTCCACTCGACCAGCTTTCCTGGGATTCTAGATGATGGCCGTTCTGAACTTTAGCCGTGGTTTTGAAATGGTTGTGCGAGGCAGCAGTTTAGGTGTTCGCCTATGCCGCCATCTTGGTTTCTCTCCCGTGATTCGTATTTCTATAAACTGTTCAGACTCTGGCCTTTTTTCTACTGGGTGGTTGGTCTTTATAGGAGTTGGTGGTTTATAGGAGTAACTTACATAATTCTTTGTCTTTGATGAGAGGTTCACGTGGTGTTTTTTCCCTGTTTATCACTTGCCTTTGCGGGTTTCATGTTTCGGCAGTCACCGTTAGGTTGCGGCCGCTGAGTGCTGTGGCGGTGAGAGAGGTGTCCGTGCTGGGGTGGGGTAGGCGGGGCCTGTGGGGGGTCGGGGCTGTGGGAGTCCGGAGCGGCGTGCCCTGGCAGCAGGCTTTGTCTGGCCGGCTCCAGTTTCCTGCGTCTCCGCGTGCGGGGAATCGGGGTCACTGCCGGAATCAGATCGCGGAGCCGCCGTGCTCGCACAGTGCGCCTCACAGGGAGAGGAAGCCAGGGAGGCCGTGCGCGTCTCCTGGCGCCTTGCCCATCGGCGGCCTTTGTCCGGCGGATACACGAGGAGGGCGCTGCCGGGGCCTGGGAGCCCGCGCCGGGCGGCAGCGCCCTCGGCCCCCTGTCTCCAGGGAAGGGCAGCCAGGCACCAAGGCCCGTTTCCTTCCCCTGATCATGTGCAAAGCCCGCTCCGGTTGCCTCCCCCGGGACAGGCCGGCCGGATCTCCGGAACCTACACCCTCGGCCCAGGAGGGAGCGTGGGAGTCTCGTCCCATTTCAGCGGCGCAGGCACAGCGCCGGGGACTCTCAGAGCGCGGGCTGGCCGGCCGGCCGTCTCTGCTGGGGCTCGCCTTCTGAAACGGGTGAGAGCCATGTGCTCAGCATAGCTTCCCCCGCAGGAGTGCCCCAGCCCGAAGAGGGATCGGCGGCCGTGAGCGTGACCGGAAATGACATCACGGCCCCTCCGAACAAGGAGCTCCCGCCCAGCCCCGAGAAGAAAGCCAAGGTAGTGGCCAGAATGGTGGGTTCCTCTCCGCTGTGCTCTGTGCTGTGCTTCCGCGCGTCTCGCTGAACCGTGAGTGGCGTTGCTTTTTTCTGAGCTGTTCCAGGTCTTTGCTCAGGTTTGGGTGCTGCCTATTCGGGCATGTTCCCGCTTCCCACATGGCCCGCTCAGACCACATCGCAGCGCTGGCCGCTACCTGAGTGTCTGTGAAATGCTCTGGAGAGGTGCTTTCTGCTGTTCAGCAGCAGCAAGAGGAAGTACGGAGCTCCCTCCAATAGTCCAGCCCCAGCCGGGGTGCCTCGGGTACAGAGGGTCGGCCCACGGACGGCAGGGTCCCGGGTGTGATTCCGGTCAAAGGCACGTACCTTGTGGCAGGCTTGATCCCGGCCCTGGTCAGGGTGCACGCAGGAGGCAGTCATTTGATGTGTCCCTCACATCAATATTTCTCTCTCACCTCCCTTTCCCTCTCTAAAAATCAATGGGAAACTATCCTCGGGTGAGAATTAACCAAAAAAAGAAAAGAAATAGATTCTAAAATCTGCATTCGTAAAAGGGAACACAAATTCTTAAGGTGAGGCACAGCTTCAGGAACTAATGGGTACCCGTCGCCGAGTTCCAAACGCACACGCTGGTGCCGCTGACACAGGAAGCTGGTTGCCGTGTCGAGGTGCAGGTAATGGTAACCAGTCGCCTGCGGTCACTCTCCCATAGCATTGTCACAGGCACCACAGGCAGCCGATGGTCAAAGCCGCCACGGAGCGGGAAGCTTAGGTGTCGGCCTGCTGGCCCCGGTGGCGCAGCATTCAGCAACCGTCCCCGCTTCTTCCGCCGTTTACTGAGCTCAGAAAAAAGAAACGCTGATTTTCAGTTGCATCTTTTTGTTGCTTATAATTTTGCTTTGAATGGTGCCATTTATACTTTTTTTTACATTTTGTTTTTGTTCTTGTCTGTGTGTGTGATGTTGGCCTGTTAAAAAACAAAACCAAACACCAACCAATCAACCTAAAGCCTTTGGCCACCACTCATCCTGCAAAGACTTCAGCATCGAAAGCCAAAACACAGCCCACCTCTCTCCCTAAGCAGCCAGCACCCACCGCCGTGGGCGGGCCCGCTAAAAAGCCCATGAGCCCCGCCGCGGGCTCGGGGCCCGCCGCCCCGCCCAAACGCCCCGCAGCCTCCGCCGCCAGGCTCTCCGCCTCTCCTGCCAAGGACGCCAGGCCCAAGGTAAGTGCCGCCCGGCGTGGCGCAGGGCAGGCTGCCCTCGGCGCGAGGCCCAGAGACAGGCTCCTGCCGCTGCCCGCGCCCGGAACCGCACCACCTCCCGGCCGGCCGGCCTGTCCTCCCCGGCACCCGGCGGAAGGGAACCCACCCCTCCCTTTGGGTCCGTGCTGGCCGCGGGCTCGGCAGGCCGCACACGGGAGAGCTGTCTGCTGTGACCCTCGTCCGCCGCTCGCTGGGCTCCGGGCACCCTCCCCTGAATGCCCAGAAGTGGTCGGTTGGAGCAGCGTTAGCTTCAGAGTGACTCTGGGGGGAGGGGGTCTGCCTGCCCTCACAGCCCTTTTCTGGGAGGAGGGCCTGGGCATCGGCTTGATGTCTTAAAGCCACACGGGGAGGGGCTCCGTCAGGAAAACGGGGGACCTCAGAAGTGATCAGGCAGACGTCCTGGCCGAGAAACCAGGAGACCTCGCCAACCGGAGGGGTGGTTTCAGCAGGGAGGCTTCTGTCCTCTCACCCGCTGCCTGCCTGACCTGGAGGGGAGAGGGGCTTCTCTTAGGGCTCCAGGCCCCCCCCCCCCCGGTCTGTGGCTGGGCTTCCACCCTGAGAGCGGGGAGCGTGGTGCGCGGCCTGCGCGGGCCCCTCCGCTTCCTGGCTGGGGACGCGGCCCAGGCTCCAGGCCAGTGAGCAGGCGCCTGTTGCCCGAGACCCGCTCCGCACCGCCGGCGTTTGTGCTGTGCTGCCCGTTCCCGGGGCCAACCAGAGAGGCCCGGCGATTTGCCCCGAACACGGAGGTGGGGGCAGGCAGACTGGGCCGGGGTTCCCTCTGCAGCCCGGGCCTGTCCAGCACCCGCCAGGACACCTAAGCCAGAAGGCGGGTTTGACGGGACGTCTCCCTTTCTGTCTTCATTGCGGAAAGTGTGGCGTGGTCCTCCCTTTTGACTGGACAGCGTGTAAAGTCTCTGTCCTGTTTATGTCTTTGTTCAGTGCTGGCCAAGTGTCCAGTCCGCTGGACACGCCGGTGCTGCCCGCGTCCGGCCGGAGGCACCGGGGTGGGCACTGCCCAGGGCCGTTCGCGCCCCGCGGGCAGGTTGGCGTGAGGCGTGCGCTCCCTGATCCGCCCGGCCCACAGCAGCCAGGGCCAGCGTCTCCGATCCCCGGAGCGGGGCCCTGCCCACGTGTGCTGCCCGCGGTGGCTCTGGGCCCCGGCCCTGGGCCGTGTGGCTGGGGCGCCCTGCGCCAGGGCTTGCTGGGCTGCTGACGGGCACTCACCCCACTCTCCTGCCGCAGCCCGTTGCAGAGGCAAAGGCTCCCGAGAAGAAGGCCACGCCGACCAAGCCCGCCTCCACCTCCGCCTCCAGGCCCGGCTCCAGGGGCACCCAGGCCGCCCCAAAGGCCCCCGCGGCCGCCTCCGTGGCCTCAACCGGGCCGAGCAGCAGGAGCGCCCCCGGGCCCCTAACCAGGAGGCCTGCCGGTGAGTGCGGTCACCCTTCCCTGTGGGACAGCCCCCCACTCCCGGGAGCGAGGCTTGCGGGGGCCGTGGGGAGGAGATGGTGGGGACCTGACGTGAGTCCTCAGGCCTGCGTCAGCCCTGCTCCAGGTGTGTGGGCGGGTGGCAGCCTTGTCTCCCGGGGTGGGTGGCAGGCACGTGCGTTCAGGGAAACTGTGGGTGCGGACTGTCCTGATTCCAGGGAGGCTCTGGTTCCTTTCCCGGCGTCCCCACGGCTCCCTGACAAGAATCAGGCCGCAGCTCCAAGGCCCACGCTGGCCGCCTGTCCCACGGCCCGGGGAAATGGGGAGACGTGATGCCGCCCTGTGCCCTGCAGCGGGCGTGGCTTCCCGTGGTCCTAACGCACTGCTGTCCCAGAGGCGTCTGCGCCCTGAATCAGGGACAGTCAGCGACTGCTGCTGAGCGAATGAATGAATGAGCGAATGAATGAATGAATCTCCAAAGGGGACGAGCCGTTCAGGAGGTCTGTTTGTCCAGGGCTGCACTGAGAATTGCGTGTTTGCAGGCACCAAGACTGAGGGAAAGCCTGCAGACGTCAAGAAGACGGTGGCGAAGTCGGCGCCAGGTAATGCCCTCCACTCAGTGGGGCCCTAACCTCAACCCCCTGCCTCCGTGGCTTCAAGGCTCCCGCGGGCTCTCCCCCTGACCCCCGTCTCTTTGCCTCCCAGCGGACCTGAGTCGCACCAAGAGCACCGCCAGCAGCACCGCCCGGAAGCCCGCCGCCAGCCCCGGAGCCGCCTCCCCCGCCGGCGCGGCCCCCGGTCGCCTCAAGCCCACCCCCGCGTCTCCCCGGCCCCCTGGGACGCTCGCCGCGGACAAGAAGCCCACGTCCGCCCGGCCCAGCGCCTCGGCCCCCCGGCTGAGCCGCCCGTCCACCGGCGCTTCCGTCCCGGATCTGAAGAACGTCCGCGCCAAGGTCGGCTCCACCGAAAACATCAAGCACCAGCCCGGAGGCGGCCGGGTGGGTCCCGGGACGGGGGTGCTCCTCGTGCGGCCCGGCTTCCGTCCCACCG
>PVJN01044952.1:0-17100 GCA_004026805.1 Lasiurus borealis | reverse complement strand
GGGGAGGCAGAAGGGGAGGAGGAGGCCTGGAGGGAGGGGGAGGGTTGGGAGTGGGGGAGGCGGTCATTAGTCAATGCCGCTGGTCCGGGTGCCCTCTGTGGCATGGCCTGTGTGGTCTTGTTGCACTTCTGGGCCCCGAGCTGAGGCCTGGACCTCCCGGCCGGGGGAATGTTTTAAGGAGCGGGTGTGCAAGGACCCGCACGGGGTCACAGGCTCCTCCTGGAAGGGGGTCTTGGGCCAGGGGAGGAACGGTCAGGGGGTCTGACCCGCATGGCCCGGGGGAGGGGAGGGGAGGTGATCCAGGGGGCAAGGTTCTCCTTTCCCGGCGTGGCCTGTTGCTAGGCAGCGGGGCTTTCCACACTAACCCTCCACGCCTGACCCAGCGTCCGTCGGACTGGCTCCCTGGCTCCCCAGATCTCCCCACCCCCACCCCCACATCTGTGCTCCTGATCCCTGCTCTTCCACTTAAGAACCGAGGCAGGTCCTGGCCGGTGTGGCTTCATGGTTAGAGCGTCCACCTGCTGACTGAAGGGTCCCGGGTTGGATTCCCGGTCCAGGGCCTGGGCCTGGATGTCGGGCTCTATCTCCAGTGGGGGGCGTGCAAGAGGCAGCCGATCCATGATTCTCTCTCGACCTGGATGTTTCAGTCTCTCACTCCTTCTCCCTCTCTGATATGCATCAAATGGAAGGAAACGGAGGAGACCCGGGGTCTGGGGGGCTGGGGTCCCGTCTGAGCCTCGGTGCCTTAGGAGCCGGGCCCCGAGCCGGGGAGTGGCTGGGGCCACGGTGCCGGCCTGCCGTGGGCTGCCGTTCCCAGGTGTTAACAGGCCGACATCTCCGGCCCACGCTCCTGGCGGCGCTCCAGCCTCCGGCCGCACTTCAAAGCCGGCGCTGAAGGACGGAGCCGGAGCCGGGAGGGCGCCAGGGTGCGGGCCAGGCGCAGGGGCCGGGACCTGCCAGTGCCTGCCGTGGGCCTGTCTGCCCAGCACCCCGGCCCCTCCACGCGCCTGACCTCCCTTCAGGGTGGTCTGCGGGGCCCTGGGCGGCTCTGCCCAGGTCTCCCCCCCTCCCCGGGGCAGCCTCCTGGCCTCTGCTCTGCGGCTCCGGCAGGGACACCCGGCCTCCCGAAGCAGGCGGACTCGCGGGCGCTCAGCGAAGGCAAACAGGTGTGACCGGGGAAGATTTGTTTTTTTTCTTTTTAATACAGTGGCACCTCGAGATACGAGTCTAATTCGTTCCGTCACCTTGAGGCGTGGGAAACTACGAGACACTCGAGTCGCGGTAAACGGGTGGGTCGTGTGCAGCCGGCCGATCCGCGCAATGACTCCTGTCTCAACTGTTGCTCATATTTCAAAGCAAAAATCGCTCGCTTGCTTACGGCTCGTATCTCAAAAATCTAGTAGGTTAGTGCACTTGTATCTTGAGGTACCGCTGTGTGTTTTTATTGGTTTCAGAGAGGACGAGAGGGGGAGAGAGGGAGAGAGACATCCGTGATGAGAGAGAGTCATGGACAGGCTGCCTCCTGCACGCCTCCCCACGGGGGAGGGAGCCTGCCACCCAGGCCTGTGCCCTGACCGGGAATCGCACCCTGACCTCCTGGTTCCTAGATCGAGGCTTACCCACTGAGCTTCCAGCCAACCAGCCGGTCTCCTTGTCGTGAAAGAGGGCGAGTTCCCCCAGGGGGGAGCCGTGTGGGAGCCGGGGCGCTGGGGACGGGAGGTCAGAGTTGAGATGCCAGGATGTTGAGATTTACGGCCACTCGTTCTGTCCGTTTCCCGGTGTCTCCTCCTCGGGGCAGGTCCCGGGAGGCACAGCATGTACCGGACCCGGCCCGGTTCCTGCCCCAGCAGGTGCTGGAGGCCAAGGCAGGTACGGTGGCATCTTGGTCAGACCTGCCGGCCTGGCTCGCTCCCTGGCGCCTGGGGTGTCGTGGCTCCACCAGCTGGGTCCTCCCCTCCCCACCCCCCCTGCCCGCCCGTCCCCGGGGCGCCAGACTCACCTGTCGCTGCCTGGAGCCCAGCCACGCAGCCACGGCCGCTCCCGGGGTCTGACAGCGGGGTGGGGCGTGACAGACAGGCGGCGAGACGGCACCGGGCGGGAGAGGGTGCGGGCTCTGCTCCGGTCACGGGCCGCCGCCCCGCTGATGGCGGCTGGCTGTGGGCAAACCCCGTGCCCTCCCGGGGTGCCGCTTCCTTGGGCGGGGAGCACGGGGCGGAGAGGGAAGGCAGGTCCCAGCTTGTCCGGACACGGCGAAGGGCCTGGAGGCCACAGAGGCCCGTTGGTCGGAGGGAGGTGGGCGGTGCCCGCCAGCCGTGCCCACGGGAGCAGAGGCTGGAGCTGAGGCCTGAGCCGTCTCCCTGTCCACGGAGGCCCTCTAGGTGGCCGGTGCCAGTTCAAGGGGGTCTCAGAGGCTGAGCATCAGCCGGTCAACCAGGAGGTCTTTGTACGGTTCCTCATCAGGGCACATGCCCACCCCCCACCCCGGGTTGTTGGCTCGACCCCCAAGGAGGGGAGTGCAGGGAGGGCAGTGGATCCATGATTCTCTCTCAAGTCATTGATGTTTCTCTTTCTCTCTCCTTCTCTGAAATCAATACACGTATATATTTTAAAAAGAAAAGAAAAAAAAAGATGCCCAGACCGGTTTGGCTCAGTGGATAGAGAGTCAGCCTGCGGACTGAAAGGTCCCAGGTTCGATTCTGGTCGGGGGCATGTACCTTGGTTGCAGGCACGTATCTTGGTTGCGGGCACATCCTCAGTAAGGGGCGTGCAGGAGGCGGCTGATCAATGTCTCTCTGTCATCAATGTTTCTGACTTTCTATCTCTCTCCCGTCCTCTCTGTAAAAAATCAATAAAATATATTTTAAAAAAAGAAAAAAAGAGGAAAGGCCACAAGATGTGGGGTCCCCCCCACCCCCCGCCGCCCCGACAGCTGTCCCAGCTTTTAGCCCAGGAAAGCTCTTCAAGGGACAAGGATGCGGAGCGCTCAGCTCAGCCGGCGGCCAGCCCCCACCCCTCCGTCCCAGGGCCCTGCCTCCCTCCACCCCGCCCCCCACCCGCCGCCCACATGCCTGGCTGAGGAGCTAACGGCCACCCCCCGGGGTCGTGAGGCTGAGCGGGGTTAATGGGTGACCCGGCCCCGTGACACCCTGGCCACCACCTCGCTGCCTCTCAAAGTCCAGGTGCCCGTCCTTCAAGGCCTGCGCTCGCCACGCCCCTGGCTGGCCGGCCGGCCGGCCGGGACGCCTCGGGAGGGTGTGAAGGTCGTGTCTCCCTGGCACCCTCAGTGCCATCCCAGCTCTATCCTGGGTGCCCCTTCACCCCCAGGATGTTTGCCCCGCCCTCGGGGCCTCTCCGGACTTCCTCCTTCTTGGCTAACCGTACGATTCCACCCACAGTCTGTCTGGGGGCTCCGTGAGAGAGGAATCTAGTAGATGAGCCAGGATCCGACGGGTAAATGAATGAATGAGTGAGTGAATGAATGAATGAATGAATTTGAGCCAGGGCTGTGCTCGTGGGGGCAGTTCTGGCAGACAGCCGGCCAGGTGTGGACCTCCGAGGCACAGGCAGACTTGGGCCGGCCAGCCCTGGGGGCACCCCCACCCCCCGGTCTCCCCATACCTTTGGATGGGCAGGAGCAGGGGCGGGATGGGTGATGGGGCATCTCTCACCGCACTGCCTCCTGTCCTCCATCGGTGGGTCCGCTCCCGACTCCAGAAAGTTGGGGGAATGAGGGACAGGGTCCCTGGGTCATGTGACTCCCTTTAGGTCAAGTGACCCGGGTCCTTGGAGGGACCGCCTCCAGGGTCAGGGGGGTCAGGGAGAGGGCCTGGTAGAGGTGCGGCCCGACCACCCCCCCCCCCGGGTGGTAGGGAGAAGCGGAGGCCCCTGAGGCCTGGGTGGGGGGTCGCAGGTGCTGATACCCCCTCCCCCTCCCCATGCAGGCAGCTGGCTCCACCCCGTGCCGAGTGTGTGTGACCTCCTCTCCGGACGGCGTAAGTTGTGGGGAAGCTCACCTCCTCTCGGGGAGACCCTGGACCTCAGGGGTGGGGGAGGGTGTGGAGACTCGCAGAGCCAGCGAGGCCAGCAGCCTCCGGGGGTCACTCAGCTGGACGGCGGGGCCAGGGGCCAGTCCTCCTCCCACCTGGAGCGGCTCCTGTGCCTTTAAAGCCTCCCCGTCCCCGACCAGCAGGGGAGGGGGTAGAGCTGTCCCCACGGGGGCTCAGTCCTGTGTGTGTTGGGAAGGGGGGCAGCGGGAGGCCCAGTCCCTGTGCCAGGTGAGCTGGGATGGAGTGGACTCTGGTGTCCCCGACCCCCGTGCTGTCCCCCCAAAGCCCATCTCCCCACTGGGAGCTGCTGGACCTCCCCAGCTCTGCCTGACTTCAGGCTCCTGGGTGATGGGAGTGAGCTGCCCTTGAGGGTGACAGGGCAGGGCTCCTGCGGAGTGGTCAGCGGGGGCAGGAGGGGGGTCCCCACAGGTGGGCAGAGCCCTAGGCTCTGACCCACCAGGTCTGGGCTGGGGCTCCCTCCGCACAGATGTGGGTGGAGGCGGCGGGCGGGCGGGGCTCTCGACTTTTCTGGAAAGCCTTTGAAGAAGAAGCCACGGCCCAGGAAGCGGACTTTGCTTCTCGGAATTGAGGGGGAGGGTCTGGCAGTCAGGGGGCACGGGGTCACGGCAGGCGGAAGGGGAGAGGGGAAGTCAGATCTGGAGCGGAGCCGGGGGGCCATGCTCTCTGGACGCGGCTCTGGCTCTGGCTCTGGCTGGGCTGTGGGGGGCGTGCAAGGTTCACTGCACAACTCTAGGGGTGCGTCCCCTCCCCCCCCCGCGTTTTGGGGGTGTCTCCCGCGGATTTCCGCAGCTTTCCGGCAGGTAGCGAGCGGTGAGACGGCTGCTCTGATGCTCAGCCCCGGGGGCGGCCAGGGTGGGCGTCGGGGAGGGAGAGCCGGGTGGATCAGCTTCCCTTCCCGGGCAGAGGAGAGCCCCCAGGTCCGCTCGCCCCGAGGTAGGTGACTCCTCGCCGGGGGGCACCTGTGGCTCTGGAGGGGCCGTCTGGGTGCCTGGTTTCCTGCCTCTGAACGGCTGAGGGTGGGGCCCATCCTCACCGGGTGGCTCGAGGTTGCGATGACACAGCCTGTGCCAAGGGGAAGGATTAAGAGAAATCCTGGCTGCTCGGCCGCGCCCGCCACCTCGCCCCGGCTCGGCCTGGACCCCGCTGCTCGCTGGGGGGTGAGCGGAGGTGTGGGAGGGAGGGAGGGAGGGAGGGGGTGGCCGGCCGATGTGGCTCAGTGGTGGAGCAGCGACCCGTGAACCAGGTCACGGTTCCGTTCCCGGTCAGGGCCTGCGCCCAGGGGGGCGGGCTCCAGCCCCACCCAGCAGGGGGCGTGCAGGAGGCAGCCCGCCGATGATGATTCTTTCTCATCGTGTTCGCTTCTACCCCGCCTCTCCCTTCCTCTCTCTGAAATCAATTTTATGTATTGATTTTTATTCTTTTTTTTTTTTTACAGAGAGGAAGGGAAAGGGATAGAACGTTAGAAACATGGATGAGAGAGAAACAAAGATCAGCTGCCTCCTGCATGCCCCCCCCACCCCCCACTGGGGAGGTGCCCGCCACCCAGGCACCTGCCCTTGACCGGAATCGAACTGGGACCCTTCAGTCTGCAGGCTGACGCTCTATCCACTGAGCCAAACCTGTTTGGGCTGAAATCAATTTTAAAAAAACACACACAAAACACCCATCTTGGCCGGTTTGGCTCAATGAGTAGAGCGTCAGCCTGTGGATGGAAGGGCCTTGGGTTCGATTCCCGGTCGGGGCACAGGCCCGGGTTGGGGGCTCGATACCTGGTGGGGGGCGTGCAGGAGGCAGCCGATACGTGATTCTCGCTCATCATTGATGTCTCTCTCTCTCTCCCTCTCCCTTCCTCTCTGAAATCACACACACACACACACAACATATGGAAAAGAACATTTGGGTGGGTGAGGCCTGCAGGTTTTGGAAGATGGGGAGCTCACCCCTTTTTGCACCTGGGACGGGAGGGAGGCGTGGGGTCTGGCGGAAGACTCCAGCTCACACACAGCCCCCACCCCCTGCAGCCTTGCCTGGCAGGCCAGGGTCACCTCCCCCACCCCGCCACAGGCCCCCTCTCGGCATGCAGGGGGTAGGAGGCTGAGCAGGACAGAATGTGACAGACTCACCCTGGATGCCATGCTCCTGTTAGCATGGCCTTTGCTGAGCCGCCTGCCCTCCTGTCCTGCCCCGGGGCCCTGTCCGCGGCCTCAGGGCACAGGGGAGGGCGCTCACCGCTGCCAGCCGGCTGTGCCCAGGGTTCCCGTGGGGGCTGGGCCTTGCTCTGCCCTCCCAGCCATTCTCTCCATCCGCCTCCCGCTGCTGCCACCGATGAAGGGGCAGGGGCGATGTCTCCCGCTCCCCTGGGGCAGGGGGAAAACCACCCAGCAGGCTCAGGTGGGGGCGGAGCCCTGTGGCTCTCCCCTGCCCACCCCTCCGGCTCCCTGCCGGACAAGGCAGCCACTCAGGCAGGGCCCGGTGCCCTGGTGTTCCTGGCTGGTGCCCAGCCCTCAGGCACAGATCCTGGGCTCCTTCCCTGTTCATTTCCCCGGTCACTCTGATCCGCAGTCCCTGGGGGGAGGGGTGCCCAGGCTAACTGGCCGGTGTAGCCTCTCTGGGCGACTCCCGGGACGTGGGTGCCAGGACAGGGGTGGCTTCGGCTGGGTGACCGGGGGCGGGCGGCCCTGTCTGCTCAGCCTGTGTGTCTGTCTCCTCTCTGTCGGGGGCGGCACAGCCCTGCAGGATGGTGGTGGTGGATTCGGTGTAGAGACGGGCCCCTGGCGGCTCCCAGGACGTCTAGACACCTGGCCAGGGAGCCGGGAGCCGGTGGGAGGGAGCCTCAGGGAGGAAGCGGCTGATCCTTATCCCAGTCCTGGTCCTTATCACATCAGATAAGGGCCCCGGGGGTGGGGAGTCCTGTACAAGGTCCCCAGGGCCGGGCCCGAGCGGCTCCTGACTCTGACCTCCTACGGAGGCTGGGCAGGGACACTCGGCACCGCGGGGCAGGCGTGGGGGGGCCGGGCCGGCTCGGCTGGGCTCGGTGACTGTGGACCGGCTCCGGCCTCCGTGGGCCCTGCTTTTCCAGGACGTGGGGGTGGCTCATTGGGCCGAGGTGAGCACATCTCTGGAGTGGGGGGAACCGGGCCCCAGCCTGGGCCCAGGCCGAGGAGTGTCTTTGGGGTTTTTTTAAAATATATTTTATTGATTTTTCACAGAAAGGAAAGGAGAGGGCTAGAAAGTCAGAAACATCGATGAGAGAGAGATATTGATCAGCCACTTCCTGCACACCCCCTACTGGAGATGTGCCGGCAAGCAAGGTACATGCTCCCAACGGGAATCGAACCCGGGACCTTCCGGTCCGCAGGTTGATGCTCTATCCACGGAGCCAAAATGGTTTCAGCATCTTTGGTTTTTTTAAAAATATATTTGTGTTGATGTCGGAGAGGAAGGGAGAGGGAGGGAGAGAGAAATATCAGTGATGAGAGAGAGTCATGGAGCGGCTGCCCTCTGCACGCCCCACACTGGGGAATCGAACCCTGACCTCCTGGGTCATAGGTGGATGCTCAACCATGGAGCCACACCAGCCAGGTCCCAGGCCGTGATTTTTTGTTTGTTTGTTTTTTTGTTTTGTTTTGTTTTAAAAACATTTGATGATCTGTCTTTTTTTTTAAATATATTTCATTGATTTTTCACAGAGAGGAAGGGAAAGTGATAGAAAGCCAGAAACATCGATGAGAGAGAGACATCCATCAGCTACCTCCTGCACGCCCCCTACTGGGAATGTGCCCGCCACCCAGGTACATGCCCTTGACCGGCATCAAACTCCGGGACCCTTCAGTTCCCAGGCCAACGCTCTATCCACTGAGCCACACCGGCTCCGACCCAGGCCGTGTTTTTGAGGCTCCCTCGGCATCTGGCTGAGGGTTGTGGGGAGGCTGGCCTCCCAGTCTGGATTCTGGTCTGAGGCTGGGGCACCCCTGAGCACCGCCCCAGGGACCCGCTCTGGGACAGCTGTGTGTGACCCTGGAGGTCAGATGCTCTGCCCGGAGCCAGGGAGCCAGGGATCCTGCCTGGCGCTCCCTCGAGGGGTTCTGGTAGACTTTGCCCACCGGAAGGACCTGAGTCCCAGAGACGGGGGATCCCCTGCCCCCGTCCCCACCCCGCTCCTTCCCGGTAGGGGTCACGCCCTCCCGGGCTGTGGCCACCCCGCCAACTCCGAGTCACCGCCGTCACAGCGCCTCCAGGCCTCCTGAACTTTAGTCACCCGGGGACAGGCCGGGCACCACGCCCCCTCCGGCCCATCTGCCAGCCTTCGCCCGTCCGCCCTGCCGGGCCAGGCCTTTAAAGGACCCCCTGCTCTCCGCCCGCCCCAGCACCTGCGGCTCGCTGCCTGCCCCACGGGGACCCGGGCACCCTGCCTCCGGGACGAGGTGAGCGAGTCCCTCCCGGGCCTCCAGCCTCTCAGCTCCTCCCGGGAGGTGCCGGTCCCCGGATCGCTGGCCCAGGGGAGAGGCCCCCTGAGCAGCGCTGCAGGGGGTGGGGCAGGCGTGGCCGTGGCCCCTCGGGCCCCTCAGACCTCCCCGCACAGCTGCCTCCCCCCCGGGGAGCCGGAAGGCAGCTGCGCCAGAGCCTCCACTTTCCCAGGCAGAGACCATCTGCCTCTCCCCGCCCGGCCTGCCCCAGCCCAGAGCTGTCGCCCAGGAACCGGGGGGGTGTTCCTGGACGCCGGGTGCCCCTGGGCCTCAGGTAAGGCCCCCCCTCCAACCCTCACGGTTATTAGGAGCTGGACTGGCTTATTTTATTTTATTTTATTTTAAATTTTTTATTGATTTCAGAGAGGAAGGGAGCGGGAGAGAGGAACAGAAACATCCGTGATGAGAGAGAGTCATGGACCGGCTGCCCCCTGCACGCCCCGCTCTGGGGATGGAGCCCACACGGGGGCCTGTGCCCCGACGGGGAATCGAACCCTGACCTCCTGGTTCCTAGGTCGATGCTCAGCCACGGAGCCAGGGCGGCCGGGCTGGGCTGGGGTTTGGGGCCAGGCACCGTGCCCGGTCCGCTCTCGGGCCTTGGTTTCCCCCCGCCCCCCGGATGCCGACAGGAGGGGTGCCTGGCTCTGGGCTCGGCGTGGTCAGTGAGTCTGTGAGAAAGACGGAGCGGGTGGGGGTGGGGAGAGGAAGCCAGGCCCCAGCAGGGTGCCTTGGGATGATGGCTGGATCTGTCTGCCCGCGGGGGGCCGAGCTGACCTCCCGCCGTCCTGCCGGGGAGGAGGGGACGCGAGGTCTGTGTGCCCATCCTCCCCGTTCTCCCTGCGTGCCCCTGCCCCTCAGGGAACCCACCCGGGCCCCGGGATGGGTGGATGGACAGACGGAGGATGGACAGGGGAAGGGAAGCTGGAGTGTGCGCCTGGGAAGTCATGGGGGGCTCTCCCCAGGGAGTCTGAGCTGAGAGCCCCACGCCCAGGAGACAGGAGGCCATGTCCCCCCCCCCTAGGTGCCCAGGCCTGCCCAGCCCTGCCGCGTGGCATGGGAAAGGTCTGTGTCCCGAACGGGCGCTGGTGCTGCCAGCCCGGCTCCTGAGGTCGGCAGACCCCCGGCACAGTCCCTCCCTGCCGGGGCCCAGGGCGTGCCCGGAGGCTGTCAGGCCGGGCGGAGGAGCGGGCAGAGGCCGGACCTGTCCCCCGAGGGCATTGGCGCGGGGCAGGGCCTGGCTGGCACGTGGGAGAGCGCCCGCTGACAGCTTTTTGGAGGCGGAACGGGAGGTGCTGGTGGGAGGGGCTGCCTGGAGTCCAGCCAGAAACCGTGGTGCCTGGTTCTTTATTATTTGTATGGATGTCAATCTCTCTCCCAATTTTATTTTTATTGATGTCAGAGAGAGGAAGGGAGAGGGAGAGAGAGACACACACATACATCCATGATGAGAGAGAATCATGGACCAGCTGCCTCCTGCACGGCCCCCCAGCAGGGCATGTGCCCTCGCCTGGAATCGAACTGGGGACCCTTCAGTCCGCAGGCCAACGCTCTATCCACTGAGCCAAACCGATTTCTGCTTCTTCCGTTTTTTGGTTTGTTTGTTTTTTCTTTTCTTTTCTTTTCTTCTTTTCTTTTCCTTTCTTTTCTTCCAGCCTCCTGGTTTTTCTTCTTCCTTTTTTTTTTTTTTTTAACATATTTTATTGATTTTTTTACAGAGAGGAAGGGAGAGGGATAGAAAGTCAGAAACATCGATGAAAGAGAGAAACATCCATCAGCTGCCTCCTGCAACCCTCTACTGGGGATGTACCCGCCACCAAGGTACATGCCCTTGACTGGAATTGAACCCGCAGGCCGACGCTCTATCCACTGAGCCACACCAGCAAGGGCTGGGTCAGGTCATTCTTTCTGCCAGGAGCTCCTGTCCTATCTCTGACCCCCCTAATCCTTCCTGCGGAGCCACAGGGCGCCATCTCAGTAAGAACCCCATCTCTAGCAAGCAGGGACCCCCTCCTGGGAGCCCTCAGACTCCCCAGGCCAGGGTTCTGTGGTGACGAGGTGGTGGGGACGAGCGGAGGGGAGAGGGGGTGTGTCCCGTGCTCCCCTCCCTGCCCTGGGGCCTCCGGCAGGTCACCGACAGTTGGCCCCGTACGAAGGACAGGCTCCCTGCTTGGGGTGTGGTGAAGATTAAGTGGGTTCACCCGGCCGGCGTGGCTCAGAGGGCTAAGCGTCCACCTAGGAACCGGGAGGTCACGGTTCGATTCCCGGTCAGGGCACAGGCCCGGGTGGCGGCGGGCAGGAGACACAGGGAGATGTCTCAGGCTTGATGCTGGGCTGGGGCGTGGCGGAGGGGCTGGGAGGAGCGGATGGCCCAGGGCAGGCGGGCACACACGGTCCCCCGGCCCCGCCCCCCTGACCCTTGGCGTGCCCACAGAGCCATGAAGAAGCGCTACGTGGTGCTGGCCCTGGCGGTCATCGTGCTGATGCTGGTCATCATTAGCCTCAGCCTCTGGCTGCCCACCGCCTCCCGGCCGCCCGCCCACGTGTACGCCAGGGCCGCCGTGGCCGCGGACGCCCAGCCCTGCTCGGAGATCGGGAGGTGAGTGGCAGGGGGTGGGCACCCGGGCCGGAAGGACACGGAGGGGTTGGGGATCCCCGGAGCGGGACACGGGGCTCCAGAACCGGGGGGGCCTCCTCTCGGTGCTCAGGGCGCCTGGTCTCTTGGGATATAAACTCTGCTGTTTGATACGATTTTTAAAAATATATATATTTATTGATTTCTTACAGAGAGGAAGGGAAAGGGATAGGGAGTTAGGAACATGGATGAGAGAGAAACACCCATCAGCCGCCTCCTGCACGCCCCCTACTGGGGATACATGCCCTGACTGGAATCGAACCTCCAACCTTTCAGTCCACAGGCCGACGCTCTATCCACCGGGCCAAACCGGTTTCGACTTGATTCGATTTTCTACCCTGATCTCAGGGTTTTGTACAAAGATCAGTTCCCACTTACAGACTCAAAACAGAAAACACGATTACTAATGAAAAGGAACACTTTTTAAAATATATATATCTTATTGATTTTTTTTTTTTTTTTTTACAGAGAGGAAGGGAGAGGGATAGAGAGTTAGAATCATCCATCAGCTGCCTCCTGCACACCCCCCACTGGGGATATGCCCGCCACCAAGGACCATTTAGTCTGCAGGCCGACACTCTATCCACTGAGCCAAACGGGTTTGGGCAAAAAGGAATACTTTTTAAAAAATATATATCTTACTGATTTTTTTTTATTTTATTTTTTTACAGAGAGGAAGGGAGAGGGATAGAGATTTAGAAACATCCATCAGCTACCTCCTACACACTCCCCACTGGGGATGTGCCTACCACCAAGGTACGTGCCCTTGACCGGAATCGAACCTGGGACCTTCCAGTCCACAGGCCAACGCTCTATCCGCTGAGCCAAACTGGTTAGGGAAAAGGAACACTTTTTTTTTTTTTTTTTTAATTACGAAAGTTACGTAGCCGGGCCGGTGTGACTCAGCTGAACTTCATCCTGGGCGCCCAGCTGTGGCCGATTTGATGCCGGATTCAGGACACGTGCGGGGCTGCAGGCACATCCCCAGCAGGGGGCGTGCAAGAGGCAGCCCATCCGTGGTTCTCCCTCCTCCATGCTTCTGCCTCCCTCTCTCTTCCTCTCTCTGAAATCCATAAAAACATATTTTTTTTTTTTAAAAAGTTATGTGCCTTGCCAGGTCGGCGTGGCTCAGAGGCTGAGCGTCGACCTAGGAACCAGGAAGGAGGTCAGGGTTCGATTCCCGGTCAAGGGCACAGGCCCCGGTTGCGGGCTCCATCCCCAGTGTGGGATCTGTGATGCTCTCTCTCCATGGGTGTTTCTCTCTCTCGCTCCCTCTGTCTATCTGTCTCTCTTCTCTGAAATCAATAAAAACATATATATATATTTTTTAATACATTTTTAATTGATTTTTTACAGAGAGGAAGGAGAGGGATAGAGTTAGAAACATCAAGGAGAGAGAAACATCCATCAGCTGCTTCCTGCACGCCCCCCACTGGGGGTGTGCCCGCAACCAAGGTACATGCCCTTGACCGGAATGGAACCTGGGACCTTTCAGTCTGCAGGCTGACGCTCTGTCCACTGAGCCAAACCGGTTTCGGCATAAAAACATATATTTTTTAAAGTTACGTACATGTGTTTGGAAAAGGTGACACTGTAAACCATTGGCTTTAGAGTTCCATTTGAATAAACAAACTCCTGCGGACTGCCTTCTCTCCTCCTGGGCAGGCCCGCTCGGGGTGGAGGGGCAGGTGCCGGTGGGGTTCGGGGGGAAGGGGGGTCCGCTGTTCTCACCGCCCACCCCCCTACGCCCGGGCAGGGACGCGCTGCAGGACGGCGGCTCAGCGGTGGACGCCGCCATCGCGGCCCTACTGTGCGTGGGGCTCATGAACGCCCACAGCATGGGCATCGGCGGCGGCCTGTTCCTCACTATCTACGACAGCGCCACCCGTGAGTGCCCGCGGGAGGGCAAGTGGGTGGGGGACGGCGGGATGCCTGCCTCGGACCGGGTGGCACAGCTGGGGTGGGGGAGAGGCTGGCGTCCAGTCTGCCCTCTGCCGTCTCCTTCCAGGAAAGGCCGAGGTCATCAACGCCCGGGAGGTGGCCCCCGCGCTGGCCTCGGCCGGCATGTTCAACAGCTCGGAGCAGGCGCAGGAAGGTGAGGCGGGCCATGCTCTGGGGCAGCTCTGGCACCGCTCCTGCCCGCCCCTCCCACCCCTCCCCGCCCCTCTCACCCTCCCTCCGTAAGGGAAGCACCAGACT
The DNA here is from genome assembly GCA_004026805.1 of Lasiurus borealis. NCBI lineage: Eukaryota > Metazoa > Chordata > Mammalia > Chiroptera > Vespertilionidae > Lasiurus > Lasiurus borealis. The sequence continues at coordinate 3,736 of PVJN01044952.1, read as the reverse complement.
GTGGACATGGATGCCCGGCAGGATAGCTGGGTGGGTTAGAACCCAACCCATTCGCCGAGGTTGTGCGTCTGATCCCCAGTCATGGCGAGAACAAGAATCAGCAGACGAGCCACTGCTCTCTCTCTCTCTCCTCCCTCCCGCACCCACCCTCTCTCTCAAATCAATTTAAAAACTATCGTCCCTGAGCATAACGGGCCAGGGGGCCTGTGGTGTCTGCTCAGATCTCTCGGGCCCTGTGCTGGCACCGGAGAGTGAGGGCCACAGCTCGCCACTCGGGGCCGGGGGCCGGCTCTGTGCAGCTCCTCTCCCCATGGGGCCCTGGAACCCTCTGCCCCTCACTCCCCCCACCCCCCCGTGCGCTTGCTGAGGGTTGCACTGAGCAGGTTCCCATTTTATAGGGAGGGGCCGTGCGAACCGGCTGAGGTCACACAGTTCCGTGGGGACGAAGGAGGCTGTCTGAATCCTGTTTATTATTATTATTATTATTTAAAAATATTGTATCTGGCTGAGAAACTGGTGTGGCTCAGTGGATAGAGCGTCAGCCTTCAGATTGAGGGGTCCCGGGTTCGATTCCGGTCAAAGGCATGTACCTTGGTTGTGGGCACATCCCCAGTGGGGGGCGTGCAGGAGCCAGCCGATTAATGTTTCTCTCTCATCAATGTTTCTATCTCTCTTCCTCTCTGTAAAAAATCAATAAAATACATTAAAAAAACATATCTTTATTGATTTCTGAGAGGAAGAGAGAGGGAGAGAGAGAGAAATATCCGTGATGAGAGAGAATCAGGGATCAGCTGCCTCCTGCATGCCCAGGATGGAGCCCGAAACCCAGGTCTGTGCCCTCACCGGGAATCGAACCCTGACCTCCCGGTTCATGGCCGATGCTCCACCCCGGAGCCCCGCCGGCTGGGCGTGAGATGCCTTATTCAAACGGGCAGGTCCATCCTCAGACAGTGGTTCTCAACCTTCCTAAGGCCGAGACCCTTACACACAGCTCCTCATGTGGTGGTGACCCCCAACTATGAAATGTTGCTCCTGTGATGCATCGCGATGTAAAAATCTGCATTTTCCGATGGTCTTAGGCGACCCCTGTGAAAGGGTCGTTCGACCCCCAAAGGGGTCGCGACCCACAGGTTGAGAACGGCTGATCCTCAGACCTGGTCCTGGGGGAGCCAGCCAGGCCAGAGGATGGATTCAGGAGCCTCACGGTCCCACCCACCCCGGACCTTACACCGTCCCCCCTCTCGCCTGGCAGGGGGGCTGTCGGTGGCGGTGCCCGGCGAGATCCGCGGCTACGAGCTGGCGCACCAGCGGCACGGCCGGCTGCCCTGGGCCCGCCTCTTCCAGCCCAGCATCCAGCTGGCGCGCCAGGGCTTCCGCGTGGGCAAGGGCTTGGCGGCCGCCCTGCAGCGGAGCCGGGCCGCCATCGAGCGGCAGCCGGCGCTCTGGTACGTCTGTGGGCGCCCTCTGCCCCGGGCGCGGGTGGGGCAGCCGATCCCGCCGCCAGGAGCACGGTTGGGAGCCCTCACGCAGGGGTGGACTCACTCTGAGCCTGGTGCCCGGGGCCCTGGCCGGTGTACCCCGAAGAGCAGGGGGCACGAGGCGCCCGGGCTCGCCACGGGAGGGTGAGCCCTGAGCATGGGCCGGAGCCGCTGTCCTCGGCTCTCGTCTCCCAGGCTGTGGGGCCGGGGATGGGAGGAGAGGGACGGAGAGGGGCAGGGGGGTCCGGCTCACGCAGCCCGCTCTCCCCAGCGAGGTGTTCTGCCGGGACGGCGAGGTGCTGCGGGAGGGGGACACGGTGACCATGCCGCGGCTGGCCGACACCTACGAGACGCTGGCCCGGGAGGGGGCCCGGGCTTTCTACAACGGGAGCCTCACCGCCCAGATCGTGCGCGACATCCAGGCGGCTGGTGAGTGAGTGCAGCCCCGAGGCCGGGGCCTGGGGCCGGGACTTCCTGGAGGGAGCCCGGTGCCGGGGCCTGGGGTTGCGGCCCCAGCCTCCTCTGAGGATGGCCCGGCCCCCCTCCCCCGTGTCCCGCCCCCACCTGGAGCTGCTGTCTCGCCGCCGCAGGGGGCATCGTGACGGCCAAGGACCTGAACGACTACCGCGCGGAGCTGATCGAGCAGCCCCTGAGCATCAGCCTGGGGGACGCCCGGCTCTACGTGCCCAGCGCCCCCCTCAGCGGGCCCGTGCTGGCCCTCATCCTCAACATCCTCAAGGGTGAGCCCCCCGACAGGGCCCGGGCCGGGGAGGAGCCTGCAACCCAGGCACGGGCCCTGGGCCGGAACTGAAGCCGGGACACCCTTCGGCCTACAGGCCGACACTCTATCTCCACTGGACCAAACCGGCCGGGGCCTGGTAATTTAAATATATACATACAGTGGTACCTCGAGATACGAGTTTAATTCGTTCCGTCACCTTGAGGCGTGGGAAACTACGAGACGCTCGAGTCGAGGTAAACGGGTGGGTCGTGTGCAGCCGGCCGATTCTCACGGTGGCTCCTATCTCAAATGTTGCTCGTATTTCAAAGCAAAAATTGCTCGCTTGCTCGACCGCTCGTATCTCAAAAATCTCATAGGTTAGGGCACTCGTATCTCGAGGTACCACTGTGTATATATATGTATATAGTTTTATTGACTGATGTCAGAGAGGAAGGGAGAAGGAGAGAAAGAGAAACATCCATGATGAGAGAGGATCATGGATCGGCTGCCGCCTGCAACGCCCCACACTGGGGATGTGCCCACAACCAGGGTACATGCCCCTGACCAAGATCGAACCTGAGACCCCTCAGTCCACAGGCAGATGCTCTAATCCACTTAAGCCAAACTGGCCAGGGCCTGGTAATTTAAATATATATATATATATATATATATATATATATATATATTGATTGATTGATTGATTTCAGAGAGGAAGGGAGAGGAGAGAGAGAGAAACATCAATGATGAGAGAGGATCATGGACCGGCTGCCTCCTGCACGCCCCCTCCTGGGGATCGAGCCTTTGACCGGGAATCGAACCCTGACCTCCTTCCTGGTTCCTAGGTCAGCCCCTGAGCCACGCCGGCCGGCCGGGCTGCCGCTGGTCATCCCGGTGGTTCAGGGGGTGGGCGTGCACCCCGGGCGCCCAGCGATGGTCTCGGCGGAGCGGGGACGTCCCGGGGGGCGGGGGAGAGCCCTGTGGCCGCCAACGCTTGCCGGCTCTGCCCTCCAGGGTACAACTTCTCGCGGGCCAGCGTGGACACCCCTGAGCAGAAGGGCCTGACCTACCACCGCATCGTGGAGGCCTTCCGCTTCGCCTACGCCAAGAGGACGCTGCTGGGGGACCCCAAGTTCGTGGACGTGACCGAGGTGCGGGCAGGGGCTGGCTCTTAGGAATCTCTCGCTCCAACTTCGGGGGGCAGAGGAGGGGGACGGGCCAGCAACTGGGCTGGGGGCTCCGTGGAGCTCAGAGTGTAACAGGCAACAGGTAACAGTGCCCCCTGACCCCCACCCACCCACCCTCAGGCCTTCGCCCGTGCTGTGCCCTCGGCTTGGAGGGTCTGGCGTGGTTAGTGTGAGGAGAGGGGTGCAGGGGGCATCGCCGGCCTCGGGGGATGGGAAGGATGGGGGTCCGGCCCGCCGTCCGGCAGGTGCCCTGACATGGGAGGAGATTCAGGCCATAGATGCCTCCTTTTATCAGTTAATCCTAAGGGTGTGGGTGGAACCTTCTGGAGACATGCTTTCTGCTAGGCCTCCCC
>PVJN01044951.1:0-17100 GCA_004026805.1 Lasiurus borealis | reverse complement strand
TTCATACACTTAGGGAAGATCATCCAGGACATTTGTCTGAAGAAACATCCGGTTTTTATAGTTTGAAAGGGTGAGTTATGGAGAAAATAGAAAATGTGAATTAAAGGTTGACTTTATTTTTTTAACTTTGGAAAATGTATTTAAATCACTTCTTACGTTTCAATTATAGTTGGCATACCATATTATATTAGTTTCAGGTGTATACCCCATGATTAGACATTATTCAACTTACTAAATGATTACCCCAATAAATCTTGTACCCACATAGAGTTACTAGAATATTATGGACTATGTTCCTTATGGTACTTTATTTCCCATCACTATTCTGTAATGACCAATTTATATTCTTAATTCCTTCACCTTTCCCCCATCCCTCCAACATCCCTCCCATCTGGCAAACATCAAAATGTTCTCTGTATCTATGAATCTGTTTCTGTTCTGCTTGCTCATCTATTTTGTTCATCTATTTCAATTGTTGATAGATATGTATTTATTGCCATTTTATTATTCATACTTTTTATCTCTTCTTTCTTCTTCAAGAAGACCTTTTAACATTTCATGTAATATTGGTTTGGTGGATATGAATTGCTTTACGTTTTTCTTACCTGGGGAGCTCTTTATGGCCTTCAATTCTGAATGATAACTTTGCTGGGTAGATCTTGGTTGTAGCTCTTTACTTGTCATCACTTTGAATATTTCTTGCCAATCCCTTCTGGCCTGCAAAATTCCTCTTGAGAAAACAGTTAGCAGTCTTATGAGAGCTCCCTTGTAGGTAGCTAACTGTTTTCCCATTGCTGCTTTTAAGATTCTATTTTGTCTTTAACCTTTTGCACTTTAATATGCCTCTTTGGGTTCATCTTATTTGGGATTCTGTACTTCCTAGACTTGTTTGTCTATTTCCTTCACCAGTTTTCTATAATTATTTTTTCAAATAGGTTTCAGTTTTTTACTCTGTTTTTTCTCCTTCCAGCATCCCCATGATGCAAATGTTGTTATACTTGAAGTTGTTCTAGAGACTCCTTATACTCCTCATGTTTTGGGGATTCTTTTTCCTTTTTGCTGTTTTGATTGGGTATTTTTTTGCTTGCTTATATTCCAAATTCCTAATTTGATGCTTGCTTCATCTCCTCTACTGTTGACTCCCTATTCCTCACTTCAGTTAGTGTATCCTTCATTTCTGGTTCTTTTTCATGTCCTTTCTTATGCTATTGAAGTTCTCACTAAGTTCATAGAGCATCCTTATCGCCAATGTTTTGAACTCTGCATCTAGTAGGTTGTTTGTCTCCATTTTGTTAGTTCTATTTCTGGGGTTTTGTTCCATTCTTTCATTTTGGCAGACTCCCTGTGTTTGTTTCTATGTGTGAGGTAGAACTGCTACATCTTCTGGGGTTGGTAGAGGTGAATTAAGTTGGTTCAGTGGCACAGTCTCTCCAATCACCCAAGCTGGACACTCCAGGTTCATCCCCCATCCTGTGTGGACTGTTGTAGTTAAGCCTTGATTGATGCTGGCATATCAATGGGAGGGATTTACCCTTAGACCTATGGGCTATAAAGATTGGGTGCAACCATCATGGAGGATCAGCTGTGCAGGGGCCCACCCCACAGAGCAGTACTTGCTTCAGTGAGGCTCTGGTACCTGCTGAACCCACGCCTTGAGTGTGTAGCTTTTGGAGGTGCTTGGGTGGTGCTTTGACACGGTCTGAAGCTGTCCACCAGGTGCTCTGGCTCTGGGACCTCCTGGGAATTGTAGGCCAAGGCCATCTGCCACCTGTGTTCTGCCCAGAGCCACCCAGCATGAGCTAAAGGAAATCTGCTGATAGCTGCTATTGTGCTGGGCTTGGAGGTGCCCAGGAGAGGCCAACCTGTGAACCAAGGCCAGCTGCTGCCAGTGCTGAGCCTGGGGCCACTTAGCAAGAGGTATGGGGTATAGCAAGGCCAGATGCTAATTGTTTGAGAGATTTTAAGAAAAGTCTGAAGCATAAGCCAAGACAGACCATTCGTGTTGTTGCTATTTTTAAGTAATGTTTATTAGAATCCCTTGGTGCGTAATAAATTTAATTTATAGCTGCTTGCAGCCTGACTTACACATGGCCTCCTGTGGCATAGCTCATTAACACACTCAGGGAAGATATCGGTTTTCTCTCTAATTCTCCCATTCCATTTCTTCTTTCTAATGAGGCCAGATTGTGAAACTCTTCAGGAGAGAACTTCTCCATTGTCTCCAATAAAAATCGTCTTAAACACTCAAAATTTTTAATTATCGCAGAGGCACACAGCACAGATTCATGTTAGATAGCTTAGGGCAGAGCTAGATAAAGAAACAGTGACTCATCCATGTGAGTAAGTACAAGCCCTTGGAAGGGAGGACGAAGAGGAGGAGATCTGGAGAGGCCTGTGGGTACCAAGTTGGAGATTTGGATGCCTTTAAACAAATCTAGTGATTATTTGTTGGCCCTCTAGAGGGCAGTAGCAGAGCTCTGGTCTAGGAGGCCAGAAACCTGAGGTCTCATCCCACTTCTCAGCTAGATCAGAAGATGTCTGAGGGCCTTTCAAGCTTATAGCAGTCTAAGTCTTTCCATTTCTTGGCCTAAGGACCAAATTGAAAGACCAAACATCTCAATCCAACTATCTATCTATATATATAAAAGCCAAGCAACCAGATGATGGAATGACTGGAAAAACTAGGACTACTGGTTGCTATGATGAGCACTGTGGCAGCCAACCAGCCCGATCGGGGCTCCAACTTCCCATGGCCCCTCCCCTGCATCAGACGGTGTGTGAATTTGTGCACCAGGTCTCTAGTCATATAGAACAGGAGTCAACAAATGAGTTCTGGAAAGAGCCAGATGGTAAATATTTTAGCCTTTGCTGGCCAAGAGGCAACATTGAGGATATTATATAGATAGTTACCTAATAAGAGAGATCACATTTCCATGAATTATGACTGGTGAAATTAAAAGCATAATAAAGTACTATCATTTATAACATAGGCCTACTAAAGAGAAGAATTGAATTCTTTTTTATGGGATAGCAGCATGTTGTTTAAAAGAGGTTCGAAGTCAGAATTCCCTATGGCTACACTAATTAAAAATATTCATCAGTAACCACCAGGCTTAGCTCACGGGCTTTCCAAAAACAGGTGGTGAAATTGGACTTGGCCTGCAGGCCACCGTTTTCCAACAACAGGCACAGAATAGTACCTAAGAGTGTGAGCTCTGTGGTCCAACTGCTGGGCTCCAGTGCGGGCTGTGCCACGATTAGCTGGGAAGTCAGGCAATCTCTTGTATCAGCTCTCAGTTGTCATGGTGATGTTGCAGACCTTCAGTGGTCTGCTGAGAACTACTTTTACCCCATAAATATGCAGGACAGCCTTGACCTGGGCCAGGCTCTGCCGATCTGGGTGTTCATGTACCTGCAGTCAGTTGCAGATCAGCTGAGCAGCTTTGCTGATCTTGGCTGGACTTACCCACCAGCCTGAGGTTCAGCTAGTTGGCTGTCATTTGCTCTAGGGTGGCCTCAGCTGGGGTGACCCCATCATCTTGATTCTTTTCTAGGTCTTTCCCTCTGGCAGGCTGGCCAGGACATATTCTTCACGTGGTCCTGTGCTGAGAAGCAAAAGCCAAGCAAATCCCGTTACATAGCACATTCTCCAAGCTTACACTGGCATCAGACTCTCCAACACCCCATGGTCCAAAGCAAGGCCCAACGGGCCCAGAATCAGGGAAAGAAGAACCAAGTCATGTGGCCACGGGGACGGGTGCAGGGAGGGGCACAACTGGAACTATTGATGCAGACTCCTACTTTCTGCCTGTTTCTTTATCTAGAAAATGGTGTCTGCCATTTTAGTAGCAACCTTATAAGGCTGCCATGAGGACTTGAGGAGTTAATACTGCAATCGCTTCAGAACAGAGCCTGGCACTGTTCTGTAAACACCCAAGAAATGTTCGTCATTCCCGTTGCCTGGTTTATCCGCCCTGGGTACCGGCATCCTAATTGTAATAGCCTGGTAGAATCTATTCATTCCAAGTAAGGATCTAAAGATAAAACTACCTGGGGAGAATTATTTCCTCTGGGGCTCTTTTAAAGCTTTCTCTCTTCTCAGACAGGGGTGGACCGTGGATGCAAGAGCTGGGCGGGCGGGTGGTGTCTGGTTTCAGCCTCCTGCTCCGCCCATTAGGGAAGTGCAGAGAGGCTGGGAGGAGGAAGGATGTGGCCTGCCAGGGAGATGTGCCTGTGAATTCTTTGTTATCTGGTCCCGAGCATCTGCACCGGCTGGCTGCCTCGTTGTTCAGAACCCTCTCTCCATTCTCTCAAAGCTCAGTGACTTCACAGGTGGGCTGTATGGAGGTTGTGCTTCCCACCCAACAGTCTATCCAGCCAGATGCTGCCAGGGGGCCCTGCAAACCCTCCCCTCTGACTGAGCCCAGCGTGAGGCTGTTCTCTGTTCTGTTCATCTGATTGTACCACCCTCCTGGGCTAAATGCCTCTTTCTATTTGGAGTGAGACCCCCAAAAGGGCACCCCTTGCTGGGGGGAAGGGGATACTTTGATGTTCTTATGCAGCACTGCCTCTGGGGTTGCGGTTTCTTGTCCAATATCTTGTGGGTGACATACACACCACATGGAAGAAACCCGACCTGTGAAACTCCACAATGCAAATCAGGAGAAGATGTGAGAGACATGGCCAGTTGTCTACCGATATCACTCTCTCTCCGGTTCATCAGGAATGAAAACTGGTCTCAAGCTGGGCACATGAAGTTTGTTTCACAGCTTCCCTTGCAGCTAAGTGGGGTCATGTGATTATGTCCAGGCCAATAGGATGTCAGTATTTGATACCTGTGGAGATGGCTCCTACAGGGAGGATGGTACCCTTCTTTCTCTCTTCCTTTGTGCTGCTGGGTGGAATGTGGGTGTGAGAGCTGGAGTCTGAGCAGCCATCTTGGACCATGAGGTGAAAAGAAACAAAATGCTGAGGAAGGAAGATCAATAAGCTAGAAAGAGCCTACCATACTAGCCCAAAACTTCCTTTTACCATAAATAAATTATTATCATGTTTAAGCCTCTCCCAACTACTGATTATGCCTGGTATTGGCATGGTATTTTAGAACTGACAAAACCTATTCCCATGTATGTTCTCTTGTGATTTCCCCAGGCAAAGAAAGTAATATTATTATTCCCATTTTACAAATGAGGAGTCAGAGGCTTGAGGAATTTAAACAATGGCCCAAAATGATGTAACTAGGGAAAAGCTGCTACTCAGACGTGGCCTGTGTGACTCTAAGTCCAGGTTCTGAGCCACTCCTGGGACATGAGCTGGGATTTGGAGAATGACTAGGACTCAGCCGGGAAGACAGAGGGAACACATTTCAATTGGAGGAAACTGCAGGCGCAAAGGCTGGGAGGAGTAACCGGCAAATGTGTGCAGAAAACCAGATCTGGTTCATCCAAACCAGGAAGTACAATTGTGCCAAGACACCAAAAACATGGGTTCTTCCTGCAAGTCTGCAGCCTGTGCTGAGTCTATCACAGCCCTTCCCTGCATGTCTGTCATACTCTCCTCCCTGTCCGTCTCCCCCACCAGCCCTGGGGCTCCTGAGGGAAGCAGGCAACTCTGGTTCCCTGTACTCACATCTGGTACCTAGTCTGCATTCTACACACATTTCCTCAACCACATTTCAGGGGCCGGCGGACCCAACTCATCCTTCTACATGACACTCTGAGATAGGCGTGCTTTTGAAAAGTTACAACAACCGCTGAGTGTTGGACAAGGCAGGCATTAGTAAGAGGTCTCCAAGCTCCTGGATCGTCTTGACATTTCTGACTAAAGCCAATGGCCAAATCCTCATTCCCTGAAAAACCCACAAAAAGCGAAGACAGGCAGGTTTCCAGGCGGGAGTCATTCCGCGGAAAGCCTCGTGTACACAAGATAAAAACCGCAGTTCAACAAGGTCTTCCTAGGATAAAAAGCCACCCAAACATTTCATCATCAGGCAAGACACGAAATGTAAAACTCTGTCAACTGTCTCTCTCTCCTCTCATTCATTCAACAAATGACTGGGTCACGCACGGGTCTAGAGCCACTCCAGGCTCTGGAAGATGGTGGTCTTTTCGTTGGGGTTCTCCCCAAAGTAAAGCACGAGACGAGGACCCACACAAGCGATCTGTTTGGGAGGTGAGCCCCGAGGAGGAGCAGGGGCAGTTACGGCTGTGTGAAGGAGCCAGTTCCCGCTCTGGACCGATGGTCCACTAGGGACCCCCAAAGAACTGTAAAGAATTCACCTCAGAACTGTCTTCCAGCCTGGCTGGTGTGGTTCAATGGTTGAGCACTGACCTAGGAGCCAGGAGGTCACGGTTCAATTTCTGGTCAGGGCACATACCCAGGTTGTGGGCTTGATCCCCAGTAGGGGGTGTGCAGGAGGCAGCCAGTCCATGATTCTCTCTCATTGTTGATGTTTCTCTCTCCTTTCCTCTCTGAAATCAATAAAAATATATTGAAGGAGAGAGGCTGGGGATGTGTCCACTAACCCACTCCCTCGCTCAGGGTGCTCTGGAGGCCTCAGGCCCCTGCACTCCTGGTGTTTGCTGGGCAGGTGGGAATCATCTCTCAGGCAGGAGAGGGGAGGGTAGCTTTGGCTTGGTAGGGAGGCCGCAGGAGGAGGATCCCAGCTCAGGGAGCTGTCCGTCACTGCTGTGCTGAAGCAGAGCTGGATGAGGGGATGTCTGGCAGGAACCACAAAATGCCTGTTGTCCCAGAGAGGCGCCCACATTCTAGTGAGAGAGACACGTACCAACCAAAGGAGACAAGGAGATAGAATCTTCTTTTAAAACATATTTTTATTGATCACAGAGAGGAAGGGAGAGGGATAGAGAGTTATAAACATCAGTGAGAGAGAAACATCAATCAGCTGCCTCCTGCACACTCCTACTGGGGATGTGCCCTGACCAGAAATTGAACCGTGACCTTCTGGCTCCTATAGGGATTGGCCGAGGCGACAAGAGGAGAAGGGATCTTCGGAGGAGGACACAGCATGAGGGGGCAGGAGGATGTGGAGCAGCAGGGGGTGGGTCCTGGGCCACTGCAGACGTGCCCCGTACAAAGGGGCCAGAGAGTAGGGAGGGGGTAGAGGGGATAGAGGGAAACTGGGGGGCTGCGTCAGGGAGCCTTCTGGGAGTTTTAAGCAGGAAAGAGGAATGGCCCTGTGTGCAGTTTAGGGGTCACGCATGCATCTCCTCCCTTTATGAGAAGGTGAGATCTCGGAGAGCATGACCCAGCCCACGGAAGAGGAGCGATGGAACCGGCTCTCAGGGCTGGGCCGCCATTTACACTTGACTGGCCCAGCCAGAGGGGTGGCCCAGCCAGGGTTCCAATCCAGCGTTCTCCTGGGTCATTTCCGTTTGGACTTCCTCTGGTGCAGGAAAACGGCACTGAGCCAGGCCACGTGACCAAGCATGCCCGGTCCTGACAATTCTTTCCAAAACCGTGGTCTTCTCTTAGGATTCAAGGAAGGATGACAAGGGAAGACACAGGTGATTTTAAACTATCGTTTAACATCTGGGCTTCCTTCTGACCCTTCTCCATGTCCAAACATCTGGCTGCAAGGGATTCAGACCGAAATGTTCTTGAGGAAAAGAGCTCACTCCGTTGGGGCAAAGTGAATCTGTCAGGAATCCTATTCAGCTCTTCAAATACTGGCTGGGGCACGGGACCAGCCTCAGATGGACGAGTGACATTCCGAACAGATCCCAGGAGAGACTTGGGGTCCCCCTTCCCCATGCCTGGTCAATGAGGAAAACGTTCTCTCTGGGTAGATGCATTGCCGACCTGGAAACATGACATTGTCAATTACATATTCAATTCAAGCTGCGGTAATGAGCAATTTGGATAACACCAATGTTCTTTTCAAAACCCAATTAGCCTGCATAATCTCATCGTGCAGTAATGAGTGTCCCTTCCCCGGTCACAAGGCACTTCTTTGGCTTTCTTTGTGTTTTACTCAAAAAGATCCCTGATGCCAATTAGCGCTCTTGCAAAAGGGCGGCATTTTTGCCCTTCCATCTTTAAAAAGTAACTTACAATGGCCTTTTCTGAGCAGTCACTTTGAGCCAGGCTAAGTGTTTATCTGAATTATCTCAGTTAATCCTTCCAAGAACTCTGAGGCCTACTTATATCTAAACTAGAGGCCTGGTGCTTGAATTCATGCATGGGTGGGGTCCGGCCAGCCAGGGGGAGGGGACACGGGAGGTTGGCCCCCAATCGGAAGGTGGGGGGGGGGTTGGCTGGTGGCAGGGCCAGCCAGAGGGAGGGGACATGGGAGGTTGTCCAGTCAGCCCCACCCCCAATCAGAATGGGGTGAGGGGGTTGGTTGGTGGCAGGGCCAGGCAGAGGGAGGGGTCATGGGCAGTTGGTGGGCCAGTCCCACCCCCTGGTTGAACTCCCGGTGGCAGAGAGAATTTGCATATTAGCCTTTTTTTTCTATCTTTAATTTCTTTATTGATTAAGGTATTACATACATGTCCCCTCCCGGTTGAGTGGACAATTGGCATATTAGCCTTTTATTATATAGGATACTATTATAATTCCTGCTAGAAAAGGGAAAAAGTTGGGCATGAAAGAGTAGGAAATTCTTCAAAGATTATACAGTTAGAGAGAATCAAGCAGTCTAACTCAAGAGCTGGTGTTACTTTTTTTAATATATATATATATATATATATATGTATATATATATATATTTTTTTATTGATTCCAGAGAGAGGAAAGGAGAGGGAGAGAGACAGAAACATCAATGATGAGAGAGAATCACTGATTGGCTGCCTCCTGCACACTCCTTACTGGGGATCGAGCCCACAATCCGGGCATGTGCCCTGACAGGGAATCAGAGTGGGACCGCCTGGTTCATAGGTTGACACTCAGCCACTGAGCCACGCCTGCCAGGCAAGAGCTGGTGCTCTGGGCCAGCAGGAGCTCTTCCCAGCTGGAACGAGCCTGTTCTCGCAGAAAAATGGAGGCCCGAGGAAAGCACCTGTCGCTTAAGGAACCACCACTTTCAATCCGCCGCCGCCGCTGTACAGACCTTTCAGATGTGCAGTATCCCGGCCGCCAGCGTGTCCCACTTCATGTCACGAACGTGGCCATAACTTCTAGAGCCCATGAAACATCTAAGAACGTGTCTAAGCCTAGAACCCCCCAAAGGGGAGCCTGGAGCAAAGTGTATGGAATGACACACTTTGGGGGGTTCAACCCCAGGTTCAGAAGGAGTGAGGGGGAACAGGCAGGGGGTTAGGGAAGGAAGGAAGCGTGGTGTGCTTACCGAGCAGGCCCAGCTTTGCCAGGGAGCACGGCCCATTGCTCAGCCCAGAGGACAGATTTGAATAAGCCAGATGGATGAGAAAGGGAGATGGACTACCTACCAGATCTTTCCAGACCCTTTTCTCTTGTCGATCAAAATTCATACCATGGGAGTTAACTCCCCACATGTTCGGGTTGTCTACAGACAATTGCTGGGGGAACCAGGTTCCACGCTCTGTAGTGTGGGACTTCACGTGAGTATGGGACTGTGGTAGAAGCCAACCCCACTGTGAGCACGGTCAGGCTGGGCTTGGACCCACTACAGTTGGGGTCCCTGACAAGGTAGGCACCGTGGAAGCCTCACAGAAACTCAGCTCTCACCCTGGGGGAGGCTGTGATACCGGTGGTTGAGATGGGACAATGGTGGTGACAGCTTGTGGGAAACTTGTTGTGCTTGACAGCCATTTTGTAGTAGCTCCAGCCACGTTAGCACTAACCTCGGGCTAGGTTTCTATTACCCCAAACCCTATCTCTTTCCCATAAGTCAGGTGTTTCGCCTTAAGGGCTAGGCCAGGTGTTTTGCCTTAAGGGCTAGGCCTCATTCCTCCTTCTCCCTGTAAATACCCCAAACTCTGCCTGAATAAATGAGACTTGATCAGAACTTTGTCTTGTCTCCATTCCTTGTGTCTCTTGTCCCTTTCATCCCCACTCCCCCTCTAGGGTCCTCGTTGACTTAACCCACAGGTCGGGACAACAGCGGTCCTTTCCACGGAGCAACATGAGGAGGCAGGTGGAGCCAAGCAAATCGGAGACAGGGCACGAATGGGCTCCAATACAGTCCACCCCTTGCATCATTCAGAGTCGCTCACACTCTCCTGTGATATTTGGATGTAACTTAAGACGGCAGCAGAGCATGAAGCAATGCTTCTTGCTAACACAAAGGTATACAACCTTAGGGCCACAACAATAAGGGGGGGAAGGAAGGGAAACAAAGAAGGAGGAGAGCAAACACAAAATTGTGTATGGCCAAACTGGCCATCTCTTCCAAAAAAAAATATTGCCAGTTGCTCATTCAGGCCTTTTAGATATCTCCTGGCAGGCCGAATGGAACCACTGCAATCCATAGGCTGGGCCTCTCCCACCTCTTGTTTTTCACTGGTCAAAATTTGCCCCAAAATTTAACTCCTCTACATTTCTAAGTAGAGTTTCCTAATCCCAGTAGACAGATCCAAGGTATCATGCTGTGGGCTGCCATATTAATCCAGAAGTGGGTAGAGGAGCCAGAGTCTCTCTAGATCCTGCCATGGATTGAGGGGGGCCCAGGACAGAGCCTGGCGCTCACCCTCAGAAAGGCTGGGGTGTTCCATGGCGTTGGGAGGGTCAGGTGACAGACATCCAAGAGGTATGCAGACTGGACCAAGTATGGAATATTGGAGGCCAGAATGGGTCATGCAGGCTTTCCCACACCTGCCCAGGCTCCTCCAAAATACTGGACCTCTAGCCGGGGCCAGTACTTCCGAATCCCGGGTGAGCGGCTGTGGGATCCTGGTAAGTTGCATCCCTGACCTTGTCAATGGGGCAATGACATTGACCTCACAGGGCTGTGAGAATCGGATTAAAATATAAAGGACATTTTAAGTGGCCCTGCTGGCGTGGCTCACTTGTTGACCAGAAGGTCCAGGTTTGATTCCCCGTCAGGGCACAAGCTGGGGTTGCAGGCTTGATCCCCAGGAGGAGGTCTGCAGGAGGCATCCAATCAGTGATTCTCTCATTAATGTTTCTCTCTCTCTCCTTCTCCCTTCCTCTCTGACATCAATAAAAACGTATGTTTTTAAAAAGAGCATGTTTAAGTGAAAGAGCTGCAGGAATAAGCATGAGGGATGGGTGTCAGAGCTAAAGATGGAAGTTGTATACTGACCACTCACCCTGCCTGGCCAGAGTAGCAAGGCATTAACACATCCAGTGCTACCTTAACCGCAGCTGGCCAATAGGGCGCCATTTTGAGTCTCATTCTATTTCAAGCTATTGGTGAGAGAAAGTAAAGGAAGACGCCTCCATCCACACTCCCTCCACTCCCAGCCCCCCAAAGTTTTCTTCCCGCTCTCCTCCCTCAAGCCTGGCCTCCTTCAGGGCAGCGACAAGACCTGATTCGTCCACTAGGGTGACCCAGCATCCAATGCTCTGTCTGACCCTTGGCAGGTGCGCACGGACACTGAGCGTGAAATGAAAGAGTGAATGAGCGAGTGAACGCACAGGCATCTCCACATCTTGGCCCCAAGGATCTCCAACACTTGAAATACACCCCCCACGCCCAGCCGGTCACCTGGTCTTCCCTCCTCTGTCCCCCTGACAGCGCAGGTCCCTTTCTCTCGCCACAGCCGGGAGTGGGCTGCCAGCGGATCGTGGACTCGCGGCTTTTATCGGTCCTCCAGACCAGACCCCAAGTTCCTGGAGGGCAGGGGCCGGGCCTGGTGCATTCTTGTCGCCAGCATCACCCGCCTCAGAGGAGGCTCCGCAGAGCTCAGATGGAGAAGAGCCTTGGGGCAGCCCTCCACAGGAAGGCGGCCACTAGGACACAGGTCTGACAGCTCGTGGGCAGAGCGGACAGTTTATTATCCTTAGCGTCTGTGTTTGAAGGGGTGACTTCAGGGCCCGCAGAGACTGGGCAAAGGAACAAAGGACATGTCCCTTCCATGCAAGAGCTATGGTGTCAGGCACAGCTCCGCGCGGTCCTGGGCCCCTGGTACCTAACAGGAGGACGGCCCATGCCCTGGCAGCCCTTCTGGAAGGCCCGTCCACCAGTCCGAGCGCCGGCCACGCGCGGCCACCCACCGGGAGTGCAGAGAGTCAGGTACCCGCAGTGGGGCCCACGGGGCCCAGGCCGCTTGTTTGAACGAAACATAAACATGCAGGACAGCTTGGCCACGACTTGTTGATCATCTTGCCTCCAACAGAGGCGTTTGAGATGGCTGGCTGAGGAAAGCAGAGATCCCACCCCCCCAACCCCTCAACCCCCCCAAAAAACCCACAGGCAACTCCTTCCCAGACGGAGCGCGGTGGTGGGGATATCTCCTCTCAGGCCAAAAGGAACCACTGCAATCCATGTGCTGGGCCCCTCCCACCTCTTGCTTTTTCCGGGTCAAAATTTGCCCCAAAGTTTAACTCCCCTGCATTTCTAGGTAGAGTTTCCTGGCCCCGGTAGACAGATCCCAGGTACCGACCACACTGTGGGCTGCCCTATGAGTCCAGAAGCGGGTAGAGGAGCCAGAGTCTCTCTAGGTCCTGCCATGGATTGAGGGGGCCCCGGACAGAGCCTGGCGCTCACCCTCAGAAAGGCTGGGATGTTCCATGGCGGCGTTGGGAGGGTCAGCTGACAGACTGAACCTGGACTTGGGAAGGGAGACCAGCCGGGGGCCTTGCACCTGGGCGCCCGCACGGAGCGGGTGGGATGGGTGGGAGGGGGAGAGAGGAGGGTTCCCATTGCATCCGAATGGGTTGGGCGGGGAGGGGAGACGGTCCTCCAGGACGGAGCGCAAAACGGGGTCCCCACGGATCGGTCCCCAGGCGCCGGGGAAACCTGGGGGCGGGCGGGCGGGAGTCAGAGGACGCGCCCAGTACACAGTCGCCTCGCTAGATGGAGACGCGGGATCACTGCAGCGGCGGCGGCGGCGGGCAGCGCGGGCGGGAGGCGGCGGCGGGCGGCGGGCGGGCTCACGTCTGTTTTCCTTTTTCGTGCATTATTTATCGCGCCGCGCCCGCCGCCCTGCTGCCCGGGCCGGCGCTCCCGGCCAGCGGCGCGCGCGGCTTCCGCCCGCGGGCAGGCGAGACGGGCCGGGAGAGCTGGGCACCCCGGCGCCCCGCCGGAGGGCGGGGACCCCGGAAGGGTGCTCGCCGCCCGGTCCTGGGGGGCCGGGAGGCCACTCTCCCCGCCCTCGCCTCCGCCTCTGCCTCGGCCGCCCGCCCGCCCGCCCGGCTCTGGACGCCGGGTGCCGCCCCTGCCGCCCGGCGCGCTGCCCGGCGCGCGGCAGGGAGCCTCCCGGTGCGAGCGCGCCGCGCCCGGGACCCCAGCTCCGGGGCCCCCCGAGGCCCCAGCCGCGCGCAAACTTTTGCTCCGGTCCCCGGCGCTGCTCCGCGGCTCGCGAAGCCCCCGGCGCCCGCGCAGCCGCCAGGGTGAGGACGGAGGCTCCGCCTAGAGGGCGGGGGATTGGGGAGGCGGCCGGCTTTAAATGGGGGCCGTCCGGCGGCGCCGGGGCAGTCCGCCGCGGGGGGAGTGCCACCTCCCTGCTGCGCGCCGCGCATCGGCCGGGGCGGCCCCCAGGCAAGGCGGCGGGAGGCCCTAGACTTGGGGGCCGGGGGCAGGGGGGAAGGGGGATTCGCGCTCCGGGGCGGGAGGCGGGGCTCGGGAGAGCGCGCCCGGGGGAATGGGGTGCGCACGGAAGGGCACAGGGTGCCGTGTGCGCAGGGAGAGCCGGCGGGGCGCGGAGGGTGCGCGCAGCGTGTGACTGCCTGGCGCTGCGCCCGCGGGGTCAGCGCGTGTGCAGGCGGGGCCGGTGGGTGTGCGCGGCTGTGCCTGTGGGTGTGCGCCCGGGGCTGCGCGGCGCCCGCCCGGTTTGAAATGTTGCAACTGTGGGAGTGAGTGGAGCCTGGCTGTTTCTGGGGGGATGCGCGGGGCTGTGGTGTCTGGAGGTGCGCACAGGGCCGGGGTGTGCACGCGGGGCTCCGGGCAGGTGCACGGGGCCGAAGTACCCACGCAGGGCTCTGGGATGTGCGCCGGGGAGAGAGTGCGTTCTGGGTCGCCGGCCTCTGTGAGTGTGCGCCAGGGGTCTTTGCATGTGCAAACCAGAGGGAAGGGGCCAGCTGTTGGGTTTACAAGGGGGGGGAGGGGAGAGGGGGGGTCCAGGCTGCGGGACGGCTACGTGTTGGAGTGCGCGACCGCGATGGTGCCCGCGCCCGCGGCGCCCGCCTGACCCCAGCTTTGCTCCCCTGACAGTTCGCCCCGGGAGCGGGCGCCGCGGGTCGAGATGCTGCTCCGGGACCTGGTGCTGCGCCGCGGCGGCTGCTGGCCCTCCCTGCTGCTGCACTGCGCGCTCCACCCGCTCTGGGGCTTCGTGCAGGTGAGCGGCGGCGCGGGGTGGCGCGGGGTGGCGGGCTGCAGGGGTTTGGAGACCTCCTGGGCGGGTTTGGACACCTCCTGGGCGAGACCCGGTGGGGGCGGGGTGTCACCTCACTCTCTGACCCCAGCTTCCTGCAGCCACCCCTCCGGCTGGTCCTGGGAGAGAGTATGTAGAGAAGAGATGCTGGGGCCTCCCCACACTCCGGCCTGGCAGAGCCCAGAAACCCCACAGGGAGGCTGCAGCTGTGGCCTAGGACCTGCAGGACAGACAGACAGGGAGGGCCTGGGGACAGGAAGGCCTTAGGGAATGCCCTCCGAGTGGCGACATCTGATTGCAGAAACGCCAGGAGGGAAACCTTCAGACCAGGATTATCAAAGAAACCCGCACACTTAAAAAGTAAAGGATCCCAAGAATATACATCTTTTATCTCCCACCAGTCCACTCCCACGAGCTGGACTTCAACACGGGAGAGGCTGTGTTTCTTGAGGGAGTGGAGCTGGGGGTGTGGACGGGTTGTAAGTGGTGGCCACTCGTGGAGAGCGTAAGAGAGAACTGTCCGTCTGTAAGCACTGCCCGAGGGTGGACTCCTCGCCCTGGGTCCTGGACAGAGGCCAGGCAGCCACCAGCTGGGGCTTCCACCTCTCGTGAGGTCAGAGAGAGGGTTCGATGGGATGGTCCCTAGTACCTCCCAGAACCTTCTCGGTCCGTGGGACAGTTGAGTGGTGAAGAGATGGGCTTTGCTGTCAGCTCTGAATTTCGAGCCCCAGCCCTGCCCCGTGCCAGCTGGGCGACTTTAGGCAGCGCACTTAACCTCTCTGATCTTTGTTTTCTTCCTCCTGCCTGTGCTATGACCAGTACTTAATGAGGTAAAACACATAAAGACACTCAGCACGGTGCCCACACCACAACAAACACCAGTGGGGCCGCTGCGGCCATTATTGATCTCAGTACCGGGGATTCGGCTCATCCACCCGGCTGGCCCGGTGCTCTTGATCACTACATGGTCTGTTCCATCTTGTCGAGTTGTTAGTGGTTCCGCAGCTTCTGGAGGACAGGTTTACTTCCCCGGGGCGTTTAAATACCCCACTCTGGGTATTTGCAGCTTCACATCCCGTGGCATTCGGAGGGGGGAGGCTGGGGATTATTCAGATGGTTATCTGGGTAAGGGTGGAAGTCCACAGAGGAGGGGAGGGCGAGACTGCTTGCCAGTCTGCCGCGGTCCCCGAGCTGTCGCAAGTGACGGGGCCCTGGTGGGAACCGGCTCAGCCAGTCCTGCCCGGCTGGCGGCTGAGCGACCACAGGGAGAGAGCCAGGGGCCCGGAAGCTGGCGCAGCAGGCTGGCACAGTGGGCGGGCGGACCAGGATCCACCGCCCACCCCGGCACCAGGCCTGCCTTCTGCTCCGTGTCTGGCTTGCCTCTGCCTCACTCGCGATTGTTTTCCTTGCGGAATTGACAGCTTTGTTCAGTGTGTGAGACCGCAGTCATTAAACTCAGCGCTGCCTCCTAGGATGCAGGGTGTTGTCACTTTTAAACACTCAGGTGGTTGGGGACCAGCTTCCCCTGTTCAGCTTTTAGCTGAACCCCAGGCATTAAGTTCACTTTGTCTTTACAGTTGTTTGCTTACGGTTTTCCTAAGACTTTTCAGCTCGTGTGGAAGCCACATGCCGAGGTTGTCTGTCTCCGAGACTAGAATTCTGCTGGGTAGCGACAGGAGACCCCCGCCACCACCCCCACTTACTCCCCAACACCTGCCTATCACCCCGCCACCACGACCCCCATCTACTCCCCAACACCTGCCTCTCACCCCGCCACCACTGCCACCGTGAGAAATCGTTCTGTGCAAACAGCCTGGTTTTTTAACAGTGTCCTTCAGCTGACAGTACTTACACAGCGTGTGTGTGTGCTTCAGATGCTGTTGCTCAATACAATCAATTTTTATGCAAAGCAATTAGAAAAGGAATCCTCTAGACCAGCGGTTGGCAAACTCATTAGTCAACGGAGCCAAATATCAACAGCACAATGATTGAAATCTCTCTGGAGAGCCAGATTTTTTTTTAAAACTTAAGCTTTTCCTAACGCCACTTCTGCAAAACAGACTCGCCCAGGCCGTGGTAATTTGTGGAAGAGCCACACTCCAGGGGCCCAAGAGCCGCATGTGGCCCGCGAGCCGCGGTTTGCTGACCACTGTAGTCTAGACAAGTGGCAGGGATAAAATCTTGGCCGGAAGCTCTGGAAAAATTAATCTGCAAATGATAAGGACTGAGAAGCCAAGGGAAAAGGGCTTTGGAATACATAGATGGCTCTGTTTTTTTCTAAGCAAAAGAGCTGAATCCGGAGGAGCAGAAGGGAGAAGAGGAAAAACGGAAGTGATGAAGCCACGCAGGTCCCTTTAAGCGGAGAGACTGAAATCTGTCTCCTCGTCGGAGTTTCTTGGATGGAGAGAAAGAACTCAGCTCTCTGAGCATTTTACCAGAAGACTCCCCCGAAGTGGTGAGCGTTTGGGCCGGTGAGACCGACATAAAAAAAAAGCCTTCTGATTAATTATTAGGATAAATGGTGAGGCGACTCCCCAAAGCACCAGGCTCCTACCTTGAAGTGAGCCCGAAGCCTCCGCCTACGTGATGAGCAGCGTCATCCTTGGAGTCAGCTGACACTGAAAGTGCCGCAGGTTGGCGTGGGGGCCCCTGCGAGCCTCCCCCC
>PVJN01044950.1:0-17100 GCA_004026805.1 Lasiurus borealis | reverse complement strand
CCCTTTCTGTGACAGAGGAAAACCACTCCCCCTGTTCCCGCAGTCTCTCCGGAGCCCGGGACCCCGTGGGTCCGGCCTCCCCCCCAGCCCGGCGCTCACCTGCTTGGCGATGCTGCTGCAGCCGCTGCCCCTCCCCCACCCATGGGGCGGGAGCACGCACCCCCCTGCCTGAAGGAGGTGCTGCTAGACTCGGGCTTCGACCATCGCCGTTCCCACCCGCAGTAGACGGCGCCCAGAGAAGCGGGAACCCCCTGACCCCATGCCAGGCACGCGTCTCCCGTGTTCTCTGGGCAAGACGTGCTGTCCGCCCGCAACAGGACCGGCGCCCGGACTTGGTCCTGTTCCCGGCAAAGCCCAGGCCTGGACGGGACTGACCAGGTGCGGCTGCCGGTTCTGCCCATTCCATGCCCTGCGATCAGAGACCCGGACCCCGACACCTCTTTTTCCACCTGCAGGTGAGACGTGGGCAATCGGAGGCCCTCTGGACCCTCCACCTCCTGGTGCAGAGGCTCCGAGGGGAAGGAAGATAACAGAGGTCTGGAAGGGCTGGGGTGGCGAGAGGGAGGAAAGGGCAGGGGCGAGTTAGGGGTCAGGGAGCTGGGAGAGGACGCCGATGTGAACATGTGTGGAATCAGCTCCCCCCCACCCCCTTCTCCCGGGCTGTCTCTCCCTGACAGGCCAGGGGGCATCTTGGCCTCTGCCTCAGTGGCTGGCCCTGGAGCCCCTCCTGTGCCTACCAGCCTGCCCGGGCCTGTTTCTGTAAAGGCCGCACCCCCTCCAGCGCCCCCCTACCCATCTCCTCCTCCAGCCACAGGCCCCTAGGCAGGGCCTCCTGCGCAGGCGGGAAAGGAACAGGGGAGGCCCTGGCCACCAGGGTCAGGGGGCCATGCAGGGATCCCCGTTACGGGTTTGGCCAAGGAGCAGAGAAGGGCCTCCTGGTCCGGGGGACGGCCGCCCGGCACGGACACGCACAACCTGGCAGGTGCAGCACCAGCTGGTGTCACCTCCGCCCCCCTCCCCTCCCCAGCTCGCCTCCCAGGCTCTCTGGGCAGTGCGTGGCCGTGCAGCTGTCCACGGCCGTCCGGGCACGAGTCGTGGCCATCTTCGCTGGCCGTGGTTGGCATAAAGCGCAGCTGCCTCTCGGTTACAGCTTACACATGTCTGCATGGGAAAGGCGGCGGTGCCTGGCCACCGAGCTCGGGCCGCACGCCAAGGCTGCTCAGACCGGACACCCAGCCACCCCCACACGTCCCTCACAGAAGACGGGAAACCACTGAGCGCCGAACCAAGGGCCCTGTGAGAGACCCCTGGTGGTCCAGCTCCCCCACTGCACAGGTGGGGAAACTGAGGCTCAGAGAAGGGGTGTCATCGCGCTGGGAGGCAGAGTGAGTGTGGACTCTGGTCTCTCTGGCCTCTAGATTCCGGCTGCTGTGATTCCCTTTCCCCAGCTTCCAGCAGGGGTTCTGAGCCGCCCGGTGAGTAGTGGTGGGTTACTGGGGTCAAGTTTTTTTGTTTTTGTTTTTAATATATTTTATTGAATTTTTACAGAGAGGAAGGGAGAGGGATAGAGAGTCAGAAACATCGATAAGAGAGAGACATCAATCAGCTGTCTCCTGCACGCCCCCTACTGGGGATGTGCCCACAACCAAGGTAGTACATGCTCTTGACCGGAATCAAACCTGGGACCTTGCAGTCCTCCAGACCGACGCTCTATCCGCTGAGCCAAACCGGTTTCGGCTGTGGTCAAGTTTTAATTACAACATTGATAGTAATCATACTATCATCTGCCAGTTAGCATGTTTGCTGTGTGCCGATGTCTTTATTCCAAATCACCCTAACAGCTCCATTGTCCTCTAAGACAAGGAGAAGGAGCTCAGAGAAGTTAGTGATTGGCCTGGGGCCCACGGTCAGGGCCTGAGAGCAGTTTTTGCTCAGGAGAGGGGTGTGGGGTGAAGGGAGGGACGCCCCGTGCCTCACCCCGGGTTGCGCTCAGCCTGCCCCTGCCTCCCTGGTTGGCTAGCAGAGATGCTGCCCGTCTTCCCACACATCTCCCCCGTCACCGGCCGGGTGCCGTGCTCCCCTCAGAGAAGGCTTCCCGGGCAGAGCTCCCAGGCCCTCTCTCAGGCCCTGGCACTGGGCTCACTCCCCCCGCAACCCCGGAGAGCATTACACCCCATCCTGTCCCTGAATGAGGCTCAGAGAGGAGAGGCCATGCCTCCCTTCTTCCCATCACCCCAGGACCTGCCGGGATCACACCACCCGCCGCACGGCCTCGGTGCTGCTGCAAGCACCACGTCCGACCCCATGTTAGCAGCCACATCTGCAGCAGCTGCCACCACCCCGTCCAGCTGTAAGGAAAGTCCCTCTCTCTCCCTCTCACGCCGCGGTTCCATATTTAGCCGCGCGGAGATGCGGACCGGAGTCCGCGAACAGGAGGACAGAACGGACTGTCACAGGCAGACAGGCCTCTGCCTGGGAACTATTTATAGGTTCGGATGCCAAAGCAGAAGGGGAGACATTAGATGGATGTGTGAACTGCCAAGTGCCAGCAGAGACTAAATGCAGTGCAAGGAGACAGGGAGGTACTAGGGAGGAGGGCCCGGGGAGGGCGTAGGGGGAGAGGCTGAGCGGGGGCCTGCCATTCATCTCCGCCCGCCATGCCAGTCCTCCGGGGCGCTGAGTTCCCCACAGGGAACTGCCTGCCTGCCGGTCCGGGAGAGCGGCTGCCTGCCTCTCCACTCACAGGCAGGGGGAGGCGGTGTCTGTGCCCGCGCCGCCATGAAGAAGCACCTGGCCCTCTTGGGAGCAGAAACCAGAGAGGGCGGTGGCCCAGGGCACCTCCCGATGGCGAGAGCAGCTCTGAGTGCCTCCGGAGGACCCGCCAAGCCTGCCTTCAGTCCACAGGCCGACGCTCTATCCACCGAGCCAAACCGGTTTCGGTGGGGTAGCATCGTTTCACCTTATCCCATTGGCCACAGCAGTCCCAGGCCTCCCGGGCTCTAGGGGAGGGGCCGCAGCCCTCAGCTCCTGATGGGAAGCGTGTCAATGAAACGTGGCTTTTCTCTGCCACGTTGAGAGCCTTTCTAGCTAGGACTCAAATGTCATCCCATGATTTCTCTGGGGGCCTACGTCACACCTGTCATACCTCGCCCTGATCCCAATTTATTTCATGTTTCTGCAAAGATACAGCCCCCCTTTTTCCAAATGTATACCTTTCCATGTAAAAATGATAATAATCGTTTTAGTTTGCAAAATGCTCACCCATACGTCGCCTCCCAAAGGTTCCATGAGATGGGCATTGCTGTCCACTTTACGGAGGCGGGAACAGCGGTGGGGGGCCGGTACATGTCTAGCAACAGGCTCTCCAGGGAGAAAGCCCCGATTGACAGCATTTGTCAATTTCCAGATTGTAAACACTCCTGCCAGGGTGGCTGAGGGAGAGATGGGCACAGCGAGCGCTCACGGGCTGGAATGAGCCAGCTCCGGCATGCCACCAGAGCCGCAGCTCAGAGACAAGCCCACTTTGAGATGGTCCTTAAGAGCAAGAACCATCGCCAAGACCGCTTTGGCTCAGTGGATAGAGCTTCGGCCTGCGGACTGAAAGGTCCCAGGTTCGATTCCGGTCAAGGGCATGTATCCTGGTTGCGGGCACGTCTCCACTGTGGGGCGTGCAGGAGGCGGCTGATCGATGTGTCTCTCTCTCATCGATGTTTCTGACTTTCTCTCTCTCTCCCTTTCTCTCTGTGAAAAATCAATAAAAATATATTTAAAAAAAAAAAGAGCAAGAACCATCATCACCCTTTTCCACAGCATGGAAGGACCCGGAGACTGTGATGCTAAGCGAGATAAGGCAGTTAGGGAAAGACAAACATCACGTGATCTCACTTATGTGTGGAATCTAATCAGCCAAATAAACCGACGGACGGAATAGGTCCAGAGGCTTGGATGCATGGAACAGAATAACAGAGACCAGTGGGGAGGGGAGGGGAAGAGATGAACCAAAGATTATATATGCATATGTGCATAACTCATGGACACAGACGACAGTGGGAAAAGACCGGGGTAGGACAGGGGTTGTGTGTGTGGCGGGGGAGAGGAGGGGGAGAAAGGGGGGAGGGGACATCCATAATACAGTGGTACCTCGCGATACGAGTTTAATTCGTTCTGTAACCTTGAGGCGTGGGAAACTATGAGACGCTCGAGTCGCGGTAAACTGGTGGGTCGTGTGCAGCCGGCCGATCCGCGCGATGACTCCTATCTCAAATGTTGCTCGTATTTCAAAGCAAAAATCGCTCGCTCGACGGCTCGTATCTCAAAAATCTGTATGTTAGGGCACTCGTATCTCGAGGTACCACTGTACTGATGACAGGAATGACAACAACAACAATAACAAGAGAGCAAGAATTATTCTGAGACCTGAAGCTCAGGTGACCTCACAGACTCATGAGACCCCTCCTCACCTGTTGCAGCCACCCAGTTCCCATCTGCCATCTCTCTGTCCAGCTCTGGGTCCATGCACATCGAGCCCTGGGGTGAACCCTGAGCTTAGGCCTCCGATTCTAGGGTAACTCTAGAGTTCTGTGCCCCATCACTGTCTGCTCTGCCTCCCTCACTGCTTCTCCTCCTCCCCTGACTTGGAGAGCCACGTGCATAAGGGCCATGTAAGACCAGCTAAGAAAGCGCCTGGCCCGGGTGAAGGCGGAGTTCACAGCTCCAGTTCAACCCCCGTTTCCTCCTCGGGCTAAAATGGGGGTCCTAGCACCTGCTTCCCAGGGCTGTGGTAAGGGCAAGAGGGATGGACTCTATAGAAGCCCACCCATGCCTGGTGCACAGTGGGTCCCCAATAACGGGGGAAGGCAGGATAGAATGGCCTGGGTAAGGCCTAGTTATTGGGAACTGGGTCTGCCCTGGCGGCTGCTCAGGGCAGCCTAGGCTGGCAACAGCGACTGCATTAAAGGAACATCCCAGCAGGGGGATGTTCCCCAAAAGTTTCCACTGTGCAAACCACGGCCACGAGGGCGACGAGCACAGCGAAAGGTCTGTCACAGGATCGGGACTGCCGGTAAAAGCGGCACAGGCTCACCATTGACAAGGGGAGAGGGACACGAAGAGCTGCACACATGCCAGTCCATTTCTACAGAAATTTCCAGAAGGCCTCACCTCTGACTGTTTCTTTAAGTCGTTGGGGCAGAAAGGAGAAGTGATGGGACAGGCGCAATAACATGGCTTCCCAGAAGGCCAGGTGGGTTCACTGGCACTGAGCATCCTGCATTTCCCTCGGCTGGGGCGAGGCTTTATAATCCAGGTGCCCGGGTCAAGTACACGAAGCATGGCACCTTCTCTGTGTGGGCCTTTATCCTTCCAGGGCATTTTTTTATTGTATTAGTTTCAGGTGTACACCCCAGTGATTAGACGTTACATGCCACACTAAGTGATAAATCTCATACCCGTCTGACACCATCCATAGCTTTCAGGATATGACTGACTATGTTCCCTGTGTTGTACTTTACATCCCATGACTGTTCCATAACCACCAATTTGTACTTCTTAGTCCCTTCACATTTTAACCCCCCACCGACCTCCTTCCCATCTGGCAACCATCAAAATGTTCTCTGGATCTCTAGGAGTCTGTTTCTATTCTGCCTGTTCATTTATTTTGTGGGTTTTTTTTTTTTAATATTCAGTTGTTGATAGATATGTATTTATTGCCATTTTATTGTTCATATTTTTTAATCTTTTTTTTTCCTTTCTTCTTAAAGAAAACCCTTAACATTTTATGTAATACTAGTCTAATGGTGATGAACTCCTTTAGTTTATTCTTGTCTGGGAAACTCTTTATATGTCCTTGGGTTCTAAATGAGAGCTTTGCTGGGTAGAGTAATCTTGGTTGTCGGTCTTTGCTGTAAAGTTTCTGTTGAGAAATCAGCTGATAGTCTTATGGGAGCTCCCTTGTAGGTAACTAACTGCTTTTCTCTTGCTGCTTTTAAGATTCTCTTTAACTTGTTGCATTGCCAGGGCATTTTGCATCCATCTCTTGCCGGTGCAGTTAGGATGGCTGAGTGACTTGCTTAAAGTCATGTGGCAAGCTACCGAGGGAACCATCTTGGAACCCATTTCATTGGCCCTTACCCCTGGCTTTGCAAAGCTCACAATGGCCCTAAAGCTTCTCCCTCTTCCAAGTGGGGAAGCTGCGTGGAAACTCCCAGAGCAAAATTAATCTGGGAGGTCCTCCAGAGGTGCTTAGAGGTGACAACTGGCTCCTTCTTTTTTGGGAAAAAATCCAAAGCTGAGTCTCCTAGAAACATCTCCTTACAAGTCCTAGATGTGGGGTGATCCTCCTCAGGCCAGCCGAGCCTCTGCACAGAGACCCATGACAGCCACAAAGCACGTTCCCTCATTTCTTCCCTTCTGCCCCGATCTGCTCAGCTACCCGTGTGAGCCTTTTAAGAGTAGAATCCGGTCTTCTCCCAGCCCAGGGCTCCATGGTTGCTAGCTACATATACACACAAACGCATGCACGCCACAGTATTCAGCTCACTCTTGCATTTCTGCCCGGTTTTAGATATGTTCACATGTTTTCTTATCCGTTGCTCATAACAGTTCCCATTTGTGGTGGAGGACAGTGAGGCCCTGAAGTCAAACAAGTTGCTTCAGTTAAACAGCAGAACCGAATCCAAATCCAGGTTTTCGAACCCCAAGACCCAGGCCAAGGGGGAAGGCAGGCAGTCAGGGAAGGGGATGGGCAACTAACTTTTGAGGAGCACTTACTGCATGTCTTTCCATCAGGACTTTGAGTCCATTTCACAGTTGAGAAAACCAAGGCTTAGTGAGGTAGAGGATTGAGCAGCATCACTAAGACCTCACAGCTGATGAACGCAAAGGGGTCAGATTTGGACTGGGGACCACTGGGCGGTGAAGGCTACTTTCTCTGTCCTTCCAGACCAGGCTGTCTCTCTGCTCACGTGTGAGGTGTTATTAACCAGCAGATCAGTGGCACGGTCTTTCCCAAACACTTGCTACAGGCCCTGTCCTCCTCCTAGGCTCTGGGGACCTCACATGTTATATCAGACACACCAGACACACGCACTATTCAGGAGCTTCCAGCCAGCAGTGGACAGAGACGTGAAAACATAAGACAGACAGTGAAGGATGAGCCCTCATAGGCCGAGGAGAACAGAGAGACACGCAAGCACAGGCACCGAGGCAGAAAGGGAGCAGGGCCGCTCCAGATGGGATGTTGGGGTCGCTACTCTTCTGGGGGGGGGGACCTTCACACTGAGACAAACTGAGGGAAATTGCCCCAAACAGGCAAGATCAGGCAAGGGACCCATCATGCGACTCCACCTAAGTCATCTGAGGGGCAGCCAGAGGGCCAGGCTGGGTGATGGGCACAGGGAGGATGCTGGCCGTCGGGAGGAGCCTTAAACAGACAGGTGTCCCATCCTCTGGCTGTTTCGGGACCCTCAGGACAAACAACATTCCACCCGCGTTGTAACGCCAGCGCTGTAACCTTCCTTCCTATGGAACTGCACACCCTCACGGCCCGGGCCCGGGGGAGGTGTTAGTCTTTCACAAGTGAGTAGCAATCTGTTCACTGGCTAGAGAATTTCCAGAAAGCCGATGTTCATGGAGGTGGGGGGGCAGAGAGAGGCAGACACAGATGGAAAGGAGGGTGGGAGGCCCAGATGAATCCGCACCAATGCCCTCCTGTGACCGGAAGCCGGGGGAGGCACTGCGGCCTGGACCCTGACCCCTGACACCCCTGAAGTCACCTCCAAAAGGGGGAGGCTGCGTTTCTCCGAAACAGCTGAATTGGGCTTCTTTCCCTGAGGCACATTTCCTGCGGCGGTTTCAAAGCCCCCGAGGGTGACAGTCACTAAATACCGGCTGAGGTCCCTCGCCTGGGCCTAAAGCTGGCATGACACCCCCACCCCCACAAACCCACGTACCCCTTCTCTAACCTCCGTGGATCTCTCTCCCACCTCAGTCCAAACCTCCTCACGCGTCCCATTTCCTCAGGTCAGAGCAGACTCTTGGCAGTCGCTATGTTCATGCTTCCCGACCGGGCAACCCACACCTCTGCCTTCTCCGAGGCCTCATCCCCAAGAGGGTTTCCCCTCCCTGAGGTCCCCAGGCCACGAAACCTCTTCTTGGCCCTGCCCACTCCCCTGTCCCAGTTCCTGGCAGCCATCCTTACCTGGGGCAGGTCTTTCAAACCTCACCCTCCTCTTCCTCTGTCCTGTTCCTGGCACAGTCAGCTGCCCCACGTATCACCCACACAGCCGAGCTCTCTTCTGAATCACCAATCTCATCGGGACATTTCTGCTCCTGACCTACCAACTGGAGCCTAACACCTGAGGTGGCTGGCTGAATCCCACCTCCCCAGCCTCCTCTTCAGTTCTCTTCCAGTCACCTCACCCCCACCGGCGTCAGCCCATCCTTTCCTCGCTCTTCCCTGTCTCTGATGGAGGCTGTGGTCTCAGTTGAACATGCTTTGTCCCCATTTCCTCTTTCTCACCACGATTTCCCATCCTCCAAGGCCCAAGGAGGCCTGCGTTGATCTCCCACATTTGAAAAATAATCCATTTTCACGCCCCAAAGTGCACACTCACATTCTAGCAGTTAGGACGATCTGGATTGCATTTTTGGCTGTGTGTATGTCCCCAATGTCAGGGGCTGTGTCTCACAGAGCCCGTCTTACGCGTCTTCCTTCAGAGGCCATGCAACACATGCAGACAGACCTCGGAGATATTGCGTGTTCCGTTCCACCTCAATAAAGCAAATATCGTGTAACAAAGCAAGCCCCACAGCTGTTTTGCTTTCCCAGTGCATATAAAAGTTATGTTTGCATTATGCTCTAGCGTATTCAATGTGTGATCGAGTTATGTCTAAAGAGTGGACATAACCTAAATTTAAAAACTGCTGACCATCACCTGAGCCCGGTGGAAAGGTGGTCCCAATAGACTTGCTCAGTGCTACGCTGCCATAAAGCTTCAATTTGTAAACAACAGGATATCTGCGAAGTGCAATAAAGTGAAACTCAATAAAATGAGGTATGCCTGTATTTAATTGGTTGGAACAACTTTAAGATGTTTAATAACACAGAAAAAGCTCACAATAAAATGCTCACGTGAACAAAGGAAGGCTAAATACTATAGGGACCACTATGACCCAAAAATCTATTAAAAAACACACAAAAAAACATCAAAGTTTTAAAATAATACATTCTTAGAGTCGAATTACACAATGATGTATTGTTTCTCCTGGGCCAACTCCAATGTTAGAGGCTAAAAAGGAAATTGCGGAAAACCGAAAGAAACAAACTCTGGTGAGTGTTTAGCCCAAACCTCCATGTGTGATAAGAAACCAACTTCTTAGCTCTATCCGGTTTGGCTTAATAAATAAAGCATTGGCCTGTGGACTGAAGGGTCGCAGGTTTGATTCAGGGTTTCAGGCTCGATCTCCAGTGGGGGGGTGTGCAGGAGGCAGCCAATCAATGAGTCTCTCTCATCATTGATGTTTCAATCCCTCTCTCCCTCTCCCTTCCTCTCTCTAAAATAAAAATAAATATTTTTTAAAAATGAAAATGTTTTTTTAAAAAAGAAATCAACTTCTTAGAGGAGTTCTCAGGAGCGAGGTATTGCAGAAAATGTTATTTTTTAAAATACATATATAGAGTTAGAAACATTGATGAGAGAGAAACATCGATCAGCTGCCTCCTGCACATCTCCTACTGGGGATGTACCCGAAACCAAGGTACATGCCCTTGACCAGAATCGAAGCTGGGACCCTTCAGTCCATAGGCTGATGCTCTATCTACTGAGCCAAACTAGGGCAGGAAATGATGGTTTTGAGGTGTGAGCTGCATGCTACTCAGTCCCCATAGCTAATTTTAACGGCTGGCTTCATTTAGTGTTTACGACATTTGGGTACTATGATAGCTCTTCCCCATAAATGTTTCCATTTCATCCAGGAGACAATGCTATGATGTTAGACAGTGACTCCAACTCCGACATCAATTCCAATGCACGTTTTTACCCCCACACCAAAAACTATACCCTGACACCAGTTGGGGTTCTGCATTTTAGCTCAATGGTGACATTATTTACCGGGAGACAGTGTCAAACTCTGCAGGTTAGGGGCTGCCTCCTGCCCTTACCCCTAAGATGCCAATTATAATCCCAGGTGACAACGATAGATTGAATCTTCCAATGACCTCCTTCTTGTCATCTGCTAGAGTGACTCACAGAATTCAGGGAGACATCTTACCTCCTGGGTCACCGGTTTATTATAAAACGACACGAGTCAGGGACAGCCAGATGGAAGTGAGGCACAGCGCAAGGTAAGTGGGAAAGGCTATGGAGCTTGCATAGGGCAATGTAAGGGCCTCTGAGTGGCCACTCTCCCTAAATCTTCACGTGTTCACCAACCCAGAAGCTCTCGGAACCCTGTCCTTTTGGGTTTTATGGAGGTGTGTTACCCCGGCCTGATGCATTGGCCATTAGCAATTGGCTCACCCTCCAGAGTTCCAACCTTCTAGTCACATGGTGGACTCCCCTGTCAACTGATCCTTGTCCTTAGGTGCCAGGACATAAGCTCATGTTAAAGGGGCTTGTTGTGAGCATCAAGACACCTTTATTGCTCCTGTCACTTAGAAAATCCCAAAGGTCTGAGAGTTCTGTGCCAGGAATGGAACAATAACCAAATAGGTTATTTCTTATTACAAACCACAGTATTACAGTCACGATGTTACTGGGGCACATGCCCTGGTTTCAGGCTCAATCCCTAGTAAGGGGGGTGCAGGAGGCAACTAATCAATGATTCTCTCTCATCATTGATGTTTCTATCTCTCTCTCCCTCTTCCTTCCTCTCTGAAATCAATAAAAATATATTTTTAAGTAAATAAAGTAAGCGCTTAGGACAGGGAGCCTCTTCCCACTCGCTGCCTGATTCTTGAATCGCTCAACAAAGCCAATGAGATCTTTCAAAATATTGAAAGGCAATATTATCTTGTGCCAGGTAATATTATCTTGTGCCCCCAGACGTATTCACTCATCGATCCACCAAAAGCTGTGCTGTACACGGGGACCTCGAAGCACAGAGAAGTTAAGGGACTTGTTTGATGTCACAAGGTGACAGAGACAGACCTGGAACTGCTTGCCTTTCCAAAGCTCATGCTCTCCAAAGAGCCTGGCATTGACAAGGGTGCCAAACCCACCGCGAGGCAATACCACCCCTGCTAACACAGCGAGAGCGGCCTTCTCCACTCCAACCTGCCGTTAATAAACGTTCCTTAATGTGTTTGGACTTAACACCTGTTGGTGCCAATGCAGGTGTAAACATCACTCTAGGATAACGGGTCAGTTGGTGAAGGGCTCAAACCCAAGAGCACCCGTGTGGACTTCAAAGTTGTTCTGGGTGACACTCTTGACCAGCCCATACATACAGGTCTCTGCTCCAGGAGCATTCAGCTAGAATTTCCCCCTCCTTGGTTTAAAAGGTGCCCCTGCCCAGCCAGTGTGGCTCAGTAGTTGAGCACTGACGTACGAACCAGGAGGTCAAAGTTTGATTCCCAGCCGGGGCTGCTCTTTCAGCCCTGACTGCAGAATGAAGATGTTTTTTATCAAGAGCCTCAGCTGACATGTAACATGAGAGAAAAATACACTCACGCGACTCTGCGCGCAGCACTCTATGTGCGTGCATACCTGCGTGAGAGCCGCTGTAGATTAGTGTTGTTTGTTATTGCGGCATAACTAGCCGGAGCTGACTGCTTCAGGGTTTTGCAAAGAAGCTCTGAACAAGGAACCAGAGGATAGCCCAAGCACACAGACACACAGAGGTGGCCCAGGGGAGTCTTTCTCCCCCAAAGCAAACAGAGCGGGGCCACAGATGACACTGACCACCCACTTTTGGGGGGGGGGGGATCCCCTTGTCTCCTCCCTTGGCCTCAGCTTTGGGTGGGGAATCCCAACAAAAGGCCCCCGTTCCAGGCCCTGGGCCTTTCCCTGCCCACTTCCTCCCCAGGCTGCCCCTCACTGCGCCACCACAGCCACAGGAGGGCTCGGGAGGCTGGTGGCTCCCTCCGCCCAAGAGGGACCGCAAAGAAGTCCCCGAGTTCACGGCTGGGGCTTACCCAGAGCCCCGGGACTACTCGTTCCACTCCTCCTTTTGGCTTAATCTTGCAGGAGGATTAACAACACCACACACTGACTTTTATTGTCCCCTGTACTAGCCTAAGCACCTTGTTATCTTTTTTTGAAAGATCTCATTGGCTTTGTTGAGCGATTCAAGAATCAGGCAGCGAGTGGGAAGAGGCTCCCTGTCCTAAGCGCTTACTTTATTTTATTTAAAAATATTTTTTTATTGATTTTAGAGAGGAAGGAAGAGGGAGAGATAGAAACATCAATGATGAGAGAGAATCATTGATTAGTTGCCTCCTGCACCCCCCTTACTGGGGATTGAGCCCGAAACCAGGGCATGTGCCCCTACCTGGAATTAAACCCGGGATCCTTCAGTCTTCAGGCCAACGCTCTCTCTATCCATTGAGTCAAACCACCTAGGGCCACTTTAGACACACTAACTCTCTCTCTCATCCATGTCTCTAGCTCTCTATCCCTTTCTCTTCCTCTCTGTAAAAAGTCAATAAAATATATTTAAAAAATATTTGAAAAAAAAAATGGTTGCCAGGGTAAATTAAAAAAAAAAAAGGGTGGGGGGACTGAGATTCTACCGCATGGCTCTGGGAGGAAGTCGCAAACCCAGAGGGGTAAGCTGCCTCCATCCCTAGTGCCCTGGTTGGTCCCTCGGTCTCCTAATCAGACAGGAGACATGCCACCAGACACGGTGTCCTGGTGCCACTGGGAAGGCTCGTGCATGCTTTCTGACCAAATTGTAAGAGGCTGGGACAGCTGGGGGTGGGGGTGGGTTGGAGAGACCTAGAAAGGATCGCCCTGGAGGCTGGGGCAGAGGGATGGGAAAGCAGCAGCGGGGCAAAGGAAAAGAGCAGCACTTCAGACTCTCCATCGGTCCAGCCCGATTCCCTCTTCCTCCAAGAAGCCTTCCCAGTCAGCCTGACCTTGAACAATGCTTTCCACTTGCACTTCTAGAGCACATGCTGACAGGCTCAGCACTTCCCTACTACTCCCCACTTCCAGCTACTTTCCTGATGTTGGTGTTACAATTTCAAGTCTAGCCCTAGCTGGCTTGTCTCAGTGAATAGAGTGTCAGCCTGGGGACTGAAGGGTCTCAGGTTCGATTCCGGCCAAGGGCACATACATGCCTGGGTTGTGAGCTCGATCCCCAGTCGGGGGTGTGCAGGAGGCAGCCAATCAATGAATCTCTCTCATCACTGATGTTTCTATCTTTCTCTCCTTCTCCCTCCCTCTCTGAAATCAATAAAGAAATATATATATATTTAAAAAATGTTTCAATTCCAGTTGGCCCTTGGGTTTCTAAAGGGTTGTAGTAGCTAACTAGTGTCTAGGTTAGTTCCCAAAGCCCGGTTACTCTCATGAAGAGACAGGACTACACAAGTCCACAAGCAGAGAGGCTCCTGTCTGTCCCTCTCCCATGACCTCAAGAGAGCACCCAGGGTGTCTGCAGCCCCGAGGCACCTGCTGAGCACGTCTGAAAAAGGGTTCTTGGAGAGCAGTAGGTGCCCCAAATGACTTCACCCCTTCTGCAGTCGGTGGAGGGTGCTAAATATGTGAATTGGGGAGACTATGAGGTTGTTTCTTTTCTCTTTCAGATTCCTACACTTTCTTTCCTGCCGGACTCTGCGGGATGGGGGGTAGGGGAGAGGGAGGGTCACTAAGGTTTGCTATATAAACTAACAACCTTACACACTCTATAACCTTAGACTCTAGCAGTTCACCCAAATCCAGGCCCTCTGCTTTTGGCCTGGACCACATTTCCCAGTCTCCCTTGCAGTTAGGTATGGTCCCATGACCGGTTCTAGCCAATGGAATACAAGCACAGGTAACACTTCCAGGACTTGGTAAATACACCTGCAAGCCTCCTCCAGGGGGTTTCCCCTTCCAGCCTATGGGGTGGAGTCAACAATGGGGAACTGGAAGCTGGGTGTTTAAGATGGCAGGGCCTCCATCAGCCAGGATCCCTGAGCCTTACCCATGGGCCAGGAATAGTGCACATGACGGGAAATAGCCTCTTCCATGGTTAAGCCATTAGACCTTTTCACCATCATCCCAGCAGCTGGCTGATCTCCCCACCTCCACGTTCTGCGTAGCCAGGCTCCATCTGAGTGACACCCACCCAATATGGTTTCTTTATCGTCTCCTCCCTCCACCCCAACCTAAGCTCCGAGAGGCAGGGACTGGGCTGTGTCCCCAGGGGTAGGACAGTGCCCGACACAGAGTAGACGCTTACTAACCATCTGTGGACACACGAGGGAGAGAGTTCTGTTCTACCCATTCTTCACGAGTCCTGGTCTCCAGAGATAGGACCCCGGTCAGCAAGAGCGGGAACCAGCCTCTGCCTTCAGTGTCTCCTCCAACTCCCGAGCTAAAGATCAGCCTTTCTCTCACACACTCGCCCTCAGGACCCAGCCTGGGCCCCCTCCCCAATCCTTCCCACCACGGTCTGTGAGGAACCGGCTGAAGAAATAAACGCCGTCTCTGGAGACAAGATGCTACGTGACCAAAATCAAGCAGGCTGAGGTCGGAGGAAGTGATTCTATTCTTGTTCTAAGGAGCCTGGAATGCAAACGCTGTGAATTTTCCGGTCCTGCACCGGAGCCTGGCTATCCATCTGCACACATACCGACCTCCAGATGACCTTCTGATCACCTCCCAAAGAGCTCGCGTGTCCCGACCACATGACATCATCCTGACCGCTGGACATGACCAGACCTCTTGGCACCCGTGCTCCGGGTCACCTGACATCGGCATTGGCCCTGGAGTGGTCCTAGGGCTAAGTATGCAGAGCCGGTAACGTCCAAGAATGTGCTTTACAGGATAAGAATTCTCAACTTTGCTTTCTTCTTTGGAACATTTCTGGACTGAATCTCTATCATCTATTTCTAGCCAAATTCTCCAGACTCTTGGAACTCATTCAATATCCATGGCCGCTGTGCCCCTCAGCCCGGGGTCCCCTTTCCCGGTCACACCCGTCACACTGCACAGCCAGTGCGGATGTCTGTCTTTACCACCCACCATGCCCACCCTCTATTAGGCTGGGAGACCCTTGAAGCCAGGGCTCTCTTATTCATCTTGGCAGAGTCCCAGCGTTGGGCATAAGTGCCTCTTGGGAAACAAGCGTTCCCAAATATTTAATAGATATTTTAAAATATTTAGGTAATACTATATAATAAAGATGCAATATGCAAATAGTCGTTAAGCCATGAATCAGCAGGAGGGTGGGGCAGCGAACTACAAGTGGGCATCGGAGAGCTACAGGAGGGGGCAGGGCAGCAAGCTAGGAGGGAGGGCAGAGGAAGGGGGGAGGGGGCAGCTACAGGAGAGCGGCAGCAAGCTATTGGCAAGCTACTGGCACATGGATTCATGCACAGGGCTACTAGAATAAACATAAATTACTTAAGTAGATTCTATATAAGTATAGTATATACTTATACTACTTATATACTACTTAATAAACATTTTATTTATTATTATTATTGTTGTTGTTGTTGTTAACCCTCACCTGAGGATATTTTTCCATTGATTTTTAGAGAGAGTGGCATGGGAGGGAGAGATACACAGAGAGCAACATCCATGCGAGAGAGACATATCGATTGGTTGCATTCTGCACTCGCCCTGATTGGCGCCAGGGATTGAGCCTGCCACCAAAGTATGTGCCCTTGACCGGACTTAAACCTGTGACCCTTCAGTCAGCAGGCCGATGCTTTATCCACCGAGCCAAACCAGCGAGGGCTGTTTTCCTTCCTTTCACTGTTGCCACGATGGCTAAGTAAGAATAAAAAGCTGCCCACACACCCTGGGTCCAGTTCTAAGAGGATCTAAGCTGGTTCTTGGAATATTCCTCAGATTCTTCGAACAGGCTCTGGGGCCCTTAATATGGGGCGTGGCCCACGAGAGGAGGGGAAGCCCAAACGCTCTTACTGTGTCTCAGCACAAACCCGCCCTGGATTGGAGGTCCCAAGACATTTCCCCATTGAGGTGCAAGGCCTCCCTGGCAGCCCCCCCCCCTCCCACACACAGGAGTTTTATCTTTCAAAACGCTCGCTCCGTGACCCTCACGAAGGGCCTGCGGTCCAGGCAGGAAGCAACTACCGTGCCCATTTGACAGATGAGAAAACAGAGGCCCAGAGAGGGTCAGTGACATTTGTCCCAGATCATGAGTGTGTGCTGGGCTGTCACTGCGCCCCAGGGCCCCAGACGCTCCTGCCCCGTTTCTTTTTCTTTTTTCTTTTTTTAGAATATATTTTATTGATTTTTTACAGAGAGGAAGGGAGAGAAATAGAAAGTCAGAAACATCGATGAGAGAGAGACATCGATCAGCCGCCTCCTGCACGCCCCACAGTGGAGATGTGCCCGCAAGCAAGGTACATGCCCTTGACCGGAATCGAACCTGGGGCCTTTCAGTCCGCAGGCCGACGCTCTATCCATTGAGCCAAATCGGTCTTGGCCTGCCCCGTGTCTTCCCTCTCTCCAGTGCGAGCGGACAGGAGGAAACCCCACAGCAGCCTCCAGGAAGCCAGCGGCCAGCAGCGACACCGTGAGCGGAAACTGACCGCGACCTGCCAATCTCCGCGCTGAGAACTCCCCCCGAGTCTAACTCTCCGCCCCTCGGGCCGGAGGGGAGCTCTGTGGTTAGGGGCGCAGCGGCTGCCGCTGAGGTCGGAGGCCAGAGCGGGGGGCCGGTACTCACTCGATCTCTCCTCTTTGACGGTGTACTCCAGCACCTCGGACGAACTGCCGTTCAGGGAAGGGAAGTGGACGCAGAGCACCAGGTGCCTCGAGCAGCCGTCCCTGCGCACCAGGAATGTCTGCAACAGAGAAGGACGGCTGCGTGAATCCAGCGTGAAGGACAGCAGAGAGATGGGAGTCATCCAGAATGTTCCAGAAACAAAGAGGCGGGGGGGAGGGGGGGGAGTCAAGCATCTCTCAGGAGAATGGGGGATTC
>PVJN01044949.1:0-17101 GCA_004026805.1 Lasiurus borealis | reverse complement strand
CATGAAGGTCAATTAGCATATTCCCTCTTTATTAGATAGATAGAATATTATATTATAAAATATATATTTCATATATATATGAAATAATTTTCCATCACATATATCATATTTTTCATATATGTATACACACACACTAATGCATGAAATTCATGCAAGGGGCTCAGCCTCACAGTCCCAGCTGTTGAGTGGCCCTGGCTGCGTCTAATGGTTCCAGAAGATTGTTCTAGGAGGTTGTTCCAGAAGGTCATTCTGCTGTCTGGTCTAATTAGCATATTAGCTCTTTATTATATAAGACTAATGGCCTGGTGCACAAAATTTATGCACATTAAAAGGGGATTAATTTGAGGAAATATTTAATATTCCTATTTGTCCTTTCTTTGTAATAGAAATGAAAGAGAAACCATTATAATAGAGATGAAAGAAAATTAGTAAAATATATATGAATATCTTCCCTCTGTCAGAGTCTAGGGCACACCACAGGACCTAGAGTCAAGTGCTCGCCCATCCACATGTATCTCAAAATTTCATGAGACTCAGACCTGGCCATTCTCTCCTTCTCTCCCCTCCACCTCCCCCGCATTGGGCTAGATCCAAACCTGGCTGGTCCTGCCCTTGTCAAGCCCCACCAGACAGGGGGTACAGATTCAAGTCCCATGGCCCAGTGCCAAAAAGGGGGGCATTGCCTGAGGTCCCCTTCAAGCCCCACCGGGAAGGGAATGCAGCTTCAAGTCCCCCATCAAGCCCTGCTGTGTAGGGGGTGCAGCCTGAGTTCCCCTGGCCCAGCCCTGGTGCGGGTGCACTTTGAGGTCCCTTGTCAAGCCCTGCCAAGGCGGGGTGTGGCCTGAGCGCCCCTGTCAAGCCCCACAGGTGTGGGAGAGGGTGCACCCTCAGGTCCCTGCTGATTGCTCATTAAGGCTCATTATTTGGCCTCTGCTGTGGGTGCAGCCATCTTGTTATGGAAACTCAGCCTCCACTGTGGGTGCTGTCATCTTTGTGGCCAAGTGGCAGTCAATTTGCACATTCCCTCTTTATTATATAGGACTAGGGGCTCAGTGCATGAAATTTGTGCACTGGGGTTGGGGGGTCCTTCAGCCCAACCTGCCCTCTCTCACATACTGGGAGCCCTCAGGGAATGTCCTACTGATGGCCTTGGCCCACTCTTCCCAGAGAGCAGTCCTAAGCCGCAATCTGGCCTCTCTTTGTGGGAGGCAATGGGGCTGATCAGGGGAAGTCGCCAACCCCATCACCCCACTGCTACAGCCACTGACAGTCACCACAGCCACCAAGGTGTTTACATCAACATGGAATCCAGTCCCTTCACCATGAAAAAATGACAACTTTCTTTAGGCATTTTCAAGATGTGTTTTTCATAGGATATGACATTTCTTTTCTTCTTCTTCTTTTTTTTTATCCTCACCTGAGGATATGTTTCCATTAACATTTAGAGAATGTGGAAGAGAAAGAGAAAGATAGAGAGAAACATCAAAGTGAGAGGAACATTTTGATTGGTTGCCTCCTGCATGAGCCCTAACCTGGGCCCCAGCAAGGGAGGAGCCTGTAACCTAGAGACATACCCTTGATCAGAATTGAAACCGGACCATACGGTCGGTAGGCCAAGGGATTATCCACTGAGTCAAAATGGCTAGGGCAGGATATGACATTTCTTAGCCCTCCAGCAGCAGACCTTTGTTTTTTTCTCCAGAAGTGTGGTGGAAGAACCCTTAACCACCTTTTTGGATTGTTATTACCCAAGTTACTAAAAGTATTACCAGTGGAATAAAGGAAGCTTAGCCAATGAGCAATCAGAAAAGTTATTTCCTCTGTAGTTCCCACTGATGGCCAATAGATTCTGATCACATGCTCTATCCCTGCCCAGACCAAAAGCCTCTGGCCTGTGCTTTAGGCCTGGGCAGGGGACCCCCAGCTCCCTCCAATCACCAGCTCCACCACTGCTCAGTCCTAAAGCTTCTGGCCCATGTTTTAGGCCTGGGCAGGAGACCCCCAGCTCCCTCTGATCACTGGATCTGCCCCTGCCCAGGCCTGCCCAGGCCAAAAATCTCTGGCCAAGGCTTTAGGTCTGGGCAGAGGACCCCCATCTCTCTCTGATCACCCGCTCTGCTATCTGGGCTCTGATCACAGGCTTGGCCCTGCCCAGGAGCCCTCTGGCTTAGGCCCTTCCCAAGCTGCTCAGGGCCCACAGGGCCTACATCAGTGACCTGGGTGCCAGGATGTTCCTAGGACCCAGTCGCTGGGTGACTATATATGCAAATTAACTGCCATCTTTATTGGGTTAATTTGCATAACCACTCTGATTGGCTATGGGCATAGCAAAGGTAGGGTCAATTTACATGTTTTTCTATTATTAGGTAAGATAATCTCACATGTATATTTCACATTTTCTTGATTCATTTATCCTTGATGGATAGATTGTTTCCATACCTTGGCTACTGTGATATTGCTGAAATAGACATGGGAGTATAGATATCTCTTCAAGATAATGGTTTCATTTCTTATGGTATATACACTGAAGTTGGATTACTGGATCATATGGTAGTTCCATTTTTAGTTTCTTGAGGAACTTCTATAATGTTTTCCATAGTTGCTGTATTAATTTACATTCACTCCAACAGTGTACAGGGGTTCCCTTTTTTTAAATTCTCTCCAACATTTGTTTTCTCTTTTTTAAAATAATCATTCTAATATATGTGAATGATATCTTAAAATTTTGATTTGCATTTCTTTGATGATTAGTGACATTAGACAACTTTTCGTGTACTTGTTTCCAAAATTGAAAAAAATGTCTATTTAGGTCCTTTGCCCATTTTTAATTTGATTATTTGTATTTTGCTATTGAGTTGTCTGAGTTTCTTATATATTTAGTATATTATGTTTTATTGGATATTTTCTCTCATTCCATAGGTTGACATTTCATTTTGTTGGAAGAAGCTTTTTTTAATGTAGTTCCACTTGTTTACTTTTGCTTTTGTTGCCTTTACTTATGATGTCAAATTGAAAAAATTACTGCCAAGACCAATCTCAAAGTGTTTATTCCCCAAATTTCTTCAAGGAGTTTTATGATTTCAGGTTTTATGTTCTTTAATCCATTATTTTTTTGTATAATGTAAGAGATGAGTCTAGTTTCATGGTTTTGCCTGTAGCAATCTTATTTTCCTAACACGATTTATTGAAGAAACTGTTCTTTCCCCATTGTATATTCTAGGTTCACTTGACAAAAATCATTTGACTGTATATAACTTAGATGATATCTGGGCTCTCTGGTCTATACAATTGATCTATGGGTTTTCTTTTATGCCAATGTCTTGCTAATTTGATTACTATAACATTGTAATATAGTTAAAATCAAGAAGTCATGTCTCCATTTTCATTCTTCCTCAAGATTACTTTAGCTATTTGGGATATTTTGTGTTTTCATACACATTTTGGATTATTTGTTCTATTTCTGTGGAAAATGCCATTGGAATTTTGATAGGCGTCGTATTGAAGCTGTGGATGACTTTTTCTCTTAATTATGGTTTATTATTCCAAGTTTAAGAATGATGGGAGAATTGCCCTGGCCGGTGTGGCTCAGTCGGTTGAGTGTTGTCCATGCATGGAAAGGTTGCTGATTCAATTCCCAGTCAGGGCACATGACCAAGTGTCCAGTTCATTCCAAAGTTTGGTGCATATAGGAAGCAACCAACCAATGTTTCTCTCTTACATTTATGATTCACTTTCTGTCTTTTCCTCTCTCTTTCTCTTTCTTTAAAAAATCATTTTAAAAAGAATGATAGGGCAATAATATTGCTGTAAGATTTAAATTAGAAAAAAATATTGAGGGTTTGATAGAACTAATATTTAAATGTTGATTTTTTTTTTATCTGAATGCAAAGACAAGAGAGTTTATAGTTTGTTTCTTGGTCAGAAAATGAATCTTTTGGCTTCTGTTTAATATTAAAAATTGTTAGAACTTTAATAGCATATAAGCTTTTCTCTCCTCTTTCCCATTCCTAATACTTTGTGCCAAGCCTGCCCTATTACAGGTGTTTTTCTCTGTATTAAAAGGATTATAGGCTATACTTTTAATATAATAGTAGCTATATTTATCAAAAATCTTGTCAACTCTGAAGTTAGACATCTGTCAGCCTACAATTCGGCATTGTTCTCTGAAACATCTGAGGAAGAGCTCAACATTAGGCATTTGATACTTAGTATAAAAGATTTATATGTTGTTTTTTTTTACTGAGCCATATAATTCCATCTCTGATTTAGAATTTCAAGATTTTTAGATCCAAAATTCTGCAAGCTCCTATAATTACTGAATGAATGGACATGCATTCAGACATTTATCTTGATCCTTGCAAGGCGTGATTTGGGAGCTGAAATCCAAAATGACACCAACTTTATATTGTTTTTTAGTTTATAGTATAATTTAAATTTCTTAGTTAATCTAATAGACTCTCCAAATGCCATAATCAACTCAACACATTTGCTGAAACTGACTATCTTTAAATAAATTCATATTTGAATATTCACACTAAAAGATATTTATCTATATGTCTGATTCCTTCCCTCTGTTCTCATGGGAAAAGCCTGTGTCAGAATTCATCTTGATGTCCCCATTACCTTGCAGGATGATAAGCATAGGGCAATGTGCAATCTATATTTATTGAGTAACTAAATCCATTTTAAAGCAATCCTAAACCTTTGATAATTACATATATAATATTAGAAGTACCTGAACTTACTTGATTTTTCAAAGCACTGTTCTATGATACCAAATATTTGGGGGAGGGGCAGATTATATATTTCCTCTTTTTATGTTGAAATACAATTCCCAAATTTCTTTATAAAGTGTTTTCTGGTCTACCTATCTTACATTAGTATTACAACTTTATATAATCTATGATTTTTGAAATCTGGCCAGAACAATAATCTGTACATTCATTCCCACCTAAAATGTAGAAAGCCATCTGTCTTGATTTAAAATAGCTATCATTCCAATCTGTTGTCACCTATCATTTTATCATTGCTATTTAAGAGAATCTTTGAGCACTAGTGTCTGTTTTATTGGGACATTCAAAAGGATAAGAGGCCAACAGTAATAATCTCTTGCTCTGATAACAAATAGCCAGATTGGTCTATTTTGAGTAACAAAATCCTCTTCCTCAGTTGCCACTGTTTGTCTTCAGATCCACATTAACACTAGTGTTATGTGTAACAGGACAGAATCACATTTTCAGTTGGCATCATTTTATTGTTCAAGCTTTGTGCAGAATTTTTTTCCTGAGATAAGCTATCTTGAATGTTT
This sequence comes from Lasiurus borealis, assembly GCA_004026805.1. Lineage (NCBI taxonomy): Eukaryota > Metazoa > Chordata > Mammalia > Chiroptera > Vespertilionidae > Lasiurus > Lasiurus borealis. The sequence continues at coordinate 11,793 of PVJN01044949.1, read as the reverse complement.
ACTTCCTGCCAAAGAAATATAATCTCATTGTCTAAGAATTTACTCTGTGGGCATACTATAGAACAAAAGAAACATCAGCCCTGCATAATATTTTTCAGGCATAAAATGTAGTCCAGGAGCCTACAAATAAATAAAACAACTGCTGTCTACTGACCCAGCAGGCACAGTGCATCAGTCATAACATAGCCAGCGGTAACTCAAACCCTGAGGACATTGTTTATTTTAAAGAGTCAAGCCTCAGTTGTTCCTGGAAAAGGGAGGCAAAGATGAGCATAGCTCATTGAGTTGAGAATACCGTTTTAAAAGACACATGTTTCCACTAGTTTGAAATGTTTTTCTACTCAATACTGTTTTTCTGGAGTTATTTTCAAATAGAAAAACTAATATTTTAGTCATTGTGTTCCTTTTTGCTGGTGTAGATTTTAAATCTGAGGCTTCCAATTACTAATTAAAGAAATGTTCAGAGTAGAAACAACATGGACAAAAAAAAATATGTAGAGGGATAGATGAGCATACTTTAGGTTTACAAGCCACTTTCCAATTTAAGTCATGGTATTAGTTTCCTATTGGTGCTATCATAAATTACCTCAAACTCAGTTGCTTAAAGAACATGAATTTATTAGCCTATAGTTCTAGAGGTCAGAAGTCTTGTGTGAGTCTAATTCAGATAAATACAAAATATTGGGAGTTCTATCTACACTAATAAAAGAGAAAGATGCAAATTGACTCTACCTTTGCGACACCCACCAGCCAATCAGGAGTGAGTATGCAAATTAACCCTGGCAGGTTAATTTGCATGCCCAGGCACAGAGCTGCCAGTGGCATGGTGGGATTTGCCACACCGCAGCAGCTCCAGGCCTCTGGGCAGCATGGGAAGGCAGAAAGGCAGCTCTGGCTGGAGTGGAGGCAATGCTGGCAGCCAGGGGAAGGAAGGCCCAATTCTTGCACAAATATTTGTGCATCGGGCCTCTAGTATTTCATAATGAGGCTCTAAGGGAGAGTCTGTTTCTTTTTCTTTTCCAGCTTCTAGTGGTTGCTCAGACGCCTTTGCTCATAGCCCCTTTCTCTATCTTTAAAACCAGCAATAATGGGTTGAGTTCTTCTCATATAGTGTCACTGTAACCTCTTCTTCTATTCCCCTTTTCCAATTTTAAGAGCTATTTGAAAAAGTGCCCAGGGCACACTGTGCCTAAGAATTCTATTTTTAAAAGTATATTTTTTATTGATTTCAGAGAAGAAGGGAGATAGAGAGGGAGATAGAAATAATGATGAGAGAGAATCATTGCATAGCTACTCCTACATGCAACCCACAGGGGATCAAATCCGCAATCTGGGCATATGCCCTTGATCAGAATCAAACCAGTTTACAGGCCAATGCTCTATCCACTTAGCCAAACCAGCTAGGGCCCTAAAAATTCTATTCTGATTGGAAACTTTGTAAGATATATCCTTCCCTGTAGTATTAATACCATCAAAGTGGAAGAGACTAAGGAAAGAGGAGGCCAAAAGAGATTAAGCATTTTATTCATAAGAAATGAAGCGTTACATAGAAGGGTTCATTGGATTGTCATAATAGACTATGTTTTAAATTAAACACTGCTAAAGAGCATGCGGGGCTTGTCACAAAACATGAAATTAATTAGGGGCAAAACAACAAGATTTCTGGTCCTACTACATTCAGATATACATAGAAAAATATATATTCTTTAATTGTCTATAACTGATGTAATCTTCATAGCATGTTCTTATTTAATGGAAATTAGGAAAAGAAGTAGCGAGAGGAGGGGAAAAGTTAATTTTAGACCTATTTGTTAAAACCTACACTACTCTCATAATGTAAGCAATAGCTCTCCCCTGAGAATAAAATTCAGCCCCTCTGCGTTCTTGTTTTATAATCTTTCAATTTCCTTCTTGATTTATTTTTTAAGATTACATCTATATTATTGGCAGAGGAACAACTTACTATGCTTGCTCCTCTGTTTCCAGAAAAACAGCCCATATGCCCTGATTACAGGGTTACCTGCTGGATTCTGATACTATGCTATGCTCGATTACTTCACAGTTCATCCTTTGGCTAAAATAATGCTTAAGGGAAGAAATGGACATATCTCTCTTTTTGAGTCCTTATTCCCCTAAGATTCTACTGAGCCTATTCCTATCAACCATTATAGGCTCTGTGGCCAGAACCCCAGTTTGTATGACAGGGTTATGTTTTTCTCATTATGGAAGGTCCATGGCAAGTTCATTGCCTTTCAAGTAAATAATGGCGATGATCTTGGGTTCACATCTCTCATAGTTATTTACCCTTCTCTGGAAATGGCTGGACCTAAGACCATTTTAAGAATGCCAGATAAAGCCTTTCTGTCTCTGGTCACATGGTCTTACTTTCTAACTAATTTGATATGTACCAAGTTGATGCTCAATGCACTGCACAGAAGTCTTCTTCAAATGCTTAAATATAGAGCAGGAAAGGGCCCTCTGCGCTTGAGTTTTTCCATCACTCACACATAGGCATTATTCTAGATGGAGGAAATAGGAACATAAATCTCCATTTCCTCTTTCTTTTCCTCACTGTCTCAGAGCTTTAACTTAAATGACTTTTTTTTTTTCAAGTAGCATCCTCTTGACTTACATTTAATAACAAGAAGATGCTCTTGAATTAAATTCCAGGTAATAGCAATCAATTCAAAAACCTAAGCAAATCGGGTGTTTAGAGGAGGGTTAAACCATTAGCTAAAAGGTTGGGAAAGTACGCAACTGAACATCATGAACTATTCTAAATAGATCATTGAACTCTGCGATGATCTATTTTTTCTCATTTCTTCTCCCTTACTACTCATATATTTTCCTTTCTCAATAATTCAATTTAGTTCTTTATCAGTGTGAACCACCTCCTACCACGTGCTGGGGAATCTGACATCCATTCTGTTCATCATGATCACCATGCTAGGGAAATACAACCTCCTTCACTTAACACCTGAGTTCTACATTTTTTTTTTACCATGCCTTTTACCAGGAAATACTGACTCACAGTTCCATTTTAAAATTTAGAAAATATCTACTGGTCTGACTTTGATTTAATATCCATGACAGGACTTAATCAAATGTGGCTAGGGGAAGGGTCACATAAGAGCATAGCTACCAGGGAGCCAATCTTCTCTAATGTGAAGCCACTCCCAGAGATGGGGATACCACTATGAAAGAAGCTAGCCCAAGATCATTGTCATTCTCCAGAACTAGTTTTAGAGCTATTGTATCAGATCCTATTTTTGTATGTATTGCTAATGGAAACTTTCCAGTGCTGGTGGGACATTAGCAATATGGGTAATATCTAGATTATGTATAACATAAGGTGCCTTCATTATTTTAAATTTTATGCCTAATGGCACTTGTCAATTTTTCATGAGGGATATTTCAAAAATCGGCAATCTGACTACAGTATCAAAAACACCATATACCACCAGTCTTGAATCTGCTGATTAGCTGGCCAGATTCCCTTCCTCCCTCACTGTTCTGATCACAGAATATTTTTTTTATGTTTTGGTCATAATTGCTAATGTTGTATTATATCTACTATGGAGAATGAAAGGCAATTGCACACATTTTGGATTTTACTTATAGCATATATTTCAATAAGTTCATGGAAGACAGTCAGTGAATGATAAATTGTTGGATGAATAGTTGAATAATTTACCTATGTCAATATTGAAATTATTTTGAAATAAAGAAATTTAATTGTATGAAAGTAATGTTGTATATATTGTTTTGTTGTTTGGATTGGTCTATTTGAATTAAAAACATGGAATACACTTTTTGACTGACATTAACATAATTTACTGATGATATTAGTAATCTATTTTAACTTTGGTCAGCTTTCATATCTCTAAAATAACGACCCCCCAAAAATTGCACTAGAAGCTGTTCTGGTTTTCTTGTACTATTGCTGGTCTCTTTTCTTCTGCTACAAAATTTATAAACACAGTTGTATTATCTCAGAACTTTCCTGTTCGAAAGAGGAGTTGTACATATTAGTATATACATTTTGAGGGTAGATAGCTATATTACTTTATACTGGTTTCCTAAGCTTTCAGACTCCAATTTCCTTAGTTGTTAAGTAGAAATAATGAGTAAGATATTGCTAATTCTAGAAGCCAGAATAGATTTGGGTAGAAGGGGCAGCCAGGATCAAATATAATTCAGTGTTTCTTTGCAAGGGAGGGGAAGGTAATCACAATACCTTCTCTTAAAGCCAATGAGAACTAAAAATTCAGAAACTGTCAGAATATTAAAAGAAGATTTTGAACAAGAAACAGAACTAGTATAAATCAAATAAAATTAAATCTTAATCTTTAGATTAAGCAAAGATCCTAATGCTTGTGGGTGTAACACAGTGAGATCTGGGGATAGACGTGAATGGACAAGCTTTTGCCCTAGATGTGCCTCATATTTTGATGTGGTTAATTTGCATGCAGTAAATTGTACACATTTCAGGTACAGCTTGGTTTACTTTTAAAAGTATATATTTCCATTTACCCATCTACTAATAAACTTCCCTTAGCCCATGATTTTACTTCAAGAGTTTTTCTCATTCTCTTTGGCAGTCAGAATTACACCCTCCCCAGAGTCAGGGGGTATTCTGACTTCCACCATATATTAGTTAACTTTACATAAATGCAATCCAATTCTTTTGCATCTGGCTTTTCCTCATCCATATAGTTTTTCTGTGCTGTGTTCATGTTGCTGTGTATAATGGTAGTTCATAACTTTTTATTGCTGAGTTTTATTTGTTGTATAAATATTTTGCAATTTGATGATCTGTTCTTCTATTGGTGTATATTTAGGTTGCTTTCATTTTTTTACTAAATTTTTAATAAAAGAGCTATGGATATTTTTAATGATTTTAGGTAGACATATGCATTATTTCTCTTGCATAGGAATGAAAATATTGGCACAATTGCTACTTTATGTTTAGCCTTAGTAGATTCAACCAGATCATTTTCTGAAGTGATTGAACTAATTTTACATTTCCACTATCCATGTATGAGAGTTCTAGTTATTCAGTATCCTTGCCATTATTTATGTTTTTCATATTTTTAATAATATAATAGCAATTCTAGTGGATGTAGAGTGCTTTAATTATGATTTTTATTTATATTTCACAGTGACTAATGATGTTGACTACCTCATCAAAGTTTACAGGCCATAGGAATTTTTTATTTTTGTGTATTTTCAGTCCAAGTCTTCTTCCCATCATTTTTAAATTGCTTTTGTGTTTTTCTTGATTTGTGTGTTGTTTTTTTTTTGTATTGATAAATCTTTTGTCAGATTCCCTTCTTCCTGTAAGTGTCTTGCATATCTTGCATAGTTTCATTCTTAATGATATTTTTTGCTCATCAGATGTCCTTTATTTTAATAAAATCTAATCTATGAATTCTTCTAATGTTCTGTTTCAGAAATATTTGTCTATCTCAATATTCTGATATTCCTATTTTTTACTCTATAAGCTTTATTATTTTCACTTTATTTATTTATTTTTAAAATATATATTTATTTATTTCAGAGAGGAAGGAAAAGAGAGAGAGAGAGAGAGAGAGAGAGAGAGAGAGAGAGAGAGAGAGAGAGAGAAACACCCATTATGAGAGAGAATCATGGATCCGCTGCCTCCTGCAAGTTCCCCTCTGGGGATCAACCCAGGTATGTGCTCTTGATCAGAATCAAACCTGGGACCTTTCAGTTCGCAAGCCACTGAGCCAAACCAACTAGGGCTATTTTCACTTTTATTTATTTTTATTATTTTTAAAAATATATTTTATTGATTTTTCAAAGAGAGGAAGGGAGAGGGATAGAAAGTTCGAAGAGAGAGACATCGACCAGCTGCCTCTTGCACGCCCCCTCCTGGGGATGTGCCTGCAACCAATGTACATGCCCTTAATCAGATTGGAACCTGGGGCCTTTCAGTCTGCAGGCCAAACCGGTTTGGGCTATTTTCACTTTTTGATTCATGGTTCAATTTGACTTAATTTTTGTGCATAGTATGTGGTAGAAGTCAAGATCTTTGTTTTCCAATATAGATATCCATTTGTTCCAGTGCTATTGCTTGAAAAGTCTATTCCTGCCCCTGACCCACGCTGAAGTATTGTGGTACATTGGTAAGAAAATAAGTTGTCATTTACATAAAAATATATTTATTCTTTCAATTGTCAGGAGGCACTACCACCCTCGGCTTGCTGTAACTATGTCAGCAAATGAGGGGACCAACACTGCTTACAAAACTTCACAAGCACCCATGCTCTAGCCAAGACTCCAAACCTGCCAGAAGGCCCTCTTTGTATCCTGTTTTACAAAAACCTGCCCTGAGTTCAGGCTTTAAAAACCCATAGACACTGGGGGCATTTTAGAATTCAAGAACAAAGATCAAATTAGGGGTCCTGCGAAGACTACTGCTACAAAAATGTCTTAAATTTGTATAGCTTTTTAAAAAATACAGGCTACATTCACAGATATTAACAGGCTTTATTTTTATGAATAACTTTAAAAGACACACAAAAAAATTGCCCAATATTATTCTTTTCATCTTAGTTGTAAGCAAAATGAAGTCCTTTAGAATTGTGGTCAATCCAAGGACACATAACCTAGTAAAGTAGTAGAACCAAAACTTAAATCGTCAACTTCAAGAGTATTCATTATGCTCCTTCCATAAAAATATTGTAGTCTAGCCACAAGAATCAAATTCTATGTATTATTTAAAGACCATTTTGTTATACATATTTCATAAACTTGTACTGATATACAAATGCTAAGAGGAAATAGGACATTATTAAATCATTACTTTCAAAATATAAAGGAGCAATAAATGGTTTGGAAGGAGACAACTTTGGGTGGTGAACACACAATGCAATATATAGATGATGTATTATAGAATTATGCACCTGAAACCTCTATCATTTTATTATCAATATCACCCCAATAAAGTCAATAAGAATTTAAAAAGTAAGTAAATGCACTTAAAATCTAAAAGAAAAATATATTTTCATTGAAAAGTTCATTTTTTTACTTGTATTAGAAAAGCTATATCAGTGTCAGGTTATTTTTTAAATGCAAAATATATTTTTTTAAGAGGTACTATTTTGAATGTTTGTCTCTACCAAATTGCATAAGTGTTAAAAATAATTAACAACATCATAATATTACCAATTAAATTGAAATTCTCAAATGACATCTTTTATGTAAGTAATGAAAACATCAAAACATAGATGACTCATTAGGAATGATATCTAAGGAGAAAATAATAAAATTAATTCATGTTTTCATTAAATTTGAATATAAAAAAGCTATTCTAATTGAAATATTTTATAAGAAACTTTGTTTCTTTTGTTATTCAGACTAAAAATACGTTTTCTTCTAGAATTCACCTGAGAAAAGTAACAAAAACTTACCAACTACAGATCTTTTCCTTAAAACTAATAATATAATTTAGATATATTTGTATCATTTTCTCTTAATTTATTTTAAATACTAAAGACATATAATTCAGAAGATATATAATTCATGAATATAACTCAATACATAAAAATTTAAAAGATAGTCAAGGCATTCAATGTGAAACACTTTTTAAAGACTGTCATAAAATGCCTTCTCTTTACTCTGTCCTTGCTCTGATCAGATTTTATTTTGGTCTCCATGATAGAGCCTATTTGGCAATATCACTGCTTTCCTAGGATCAGGCAATATATTGATTCTTTTTTGTTGTTGTTGTTAGATACATTTTTTAAAAATTTATCTTTATTGTTGAAAGTATTACTGATGTCCCCTTTGTGTGTGTGTGTGTGTTTTCCCCAACTGTTCACCTTCTCCTCGTACCCACTCCTCCCAAGCCTTCACCACACTATTGTCTGTGTTCATGGGCTATGCATATATGCATCTAAATTCCCCCGTTAATCTCTATCCCTGAAATTCATCACTCTGTCCATGGGTCTATGTCTCTGCATCTATTTTGTTCATCAGTTTATTTTGTTCATTAGATTCCACATATCAGTGAGATTATGTGATACCTATCTTTCTCTGACTGGCTTATTTCAGTCAGCATAATACTCTCCAGGTCCATCGATGCCAATGCAAATGGTAAGAGTTTATTTATTTATTTATTTATTTTGCAGTGTAGTATTCTATTGTGTAAACTTAACTTTTGGAAGTTTGGCTAATCATGTAATTGCTTGCTCTTATATACACTTGATTTCTTATGGGAAACAATACCCTTTTACTTCAGTTTATGTTAAGTAGAACAGGTAGATGGCTTAGGTTGGTCAAACAGAGCATGGTTGTTCTATGTCATAGTGACTGGCTAGTGGTAGGCATATGACTGGCTCTCATCAGGCCAATCAGAACTACATAAATCATGTGTGGAAGCAAAAATTAGAATTTTTGAAAGTCTTTCATTTGAGTCTTTTCCTTCTTTTGTCTTTTATCCAGCTGCTTACTCCAAGAGACAAGCTGGGTCATTGACGAGATCTTTAGCGGGGATTTTTCTATCAAGATGGCTTTCCTCTGGAGTAAAGACTCCTGCTCCATAGTGGCTTTGATTTCATGCCCAGTTCAATTATTTCCACTTTAGAAATAACTCTCAGCAGGAATTCTCACACACTAAATTTCCTGATGCCTAAAGTTGAGTAAAATGGCAAATAATGAGAAGTGAAATATAGATGGTGGCAGCCTTTTCATTTTGACTGATTTTTTTTCCAACCCCAAAAATGAATAATTTGTACATTTAAGGTTGCCGTGAAACTTACTGATTCTTAAAGCACATTTTATTGTAATCTTTCTTTATGGGGCTCTTTCAGTTACTGATTTTAATGTATTTTTATTTCCTCTTTTAGTTTAAATTAATGTGTACTATTAATGACAATTTTATCAAAGTATATGTAATTTTAAAAACTGTCATTTCTCATTATTTTCTTTAAAAAAGAAGGACTAATTATGGTTTGTTATGCATTCAGTCAGTTCTCAAAGCAAATAATTGTCCTTCCTGTCCAGAAAGTTACTTGGGAGAAGTCCATGTGAGGTGGCCATCTGGGAATATAAAAAAAAAACACAATACTTCCTGTTTGGGCCAATGATAAGAGCTTCTAGCACAGTAGCAATTATGAAAGCTGGGATGGTTACGAGGTTGTATTCCTCCTCAGAAACAGATGCATTTCAGGAGAGGTAGTTAGAATTAATATTGATGTCACAGAAGTTGTGGGAGCAAGAGGTCATGTCAATTGCAAGTTACAGAAGCCTAACCAAAACTAGCTTAAGAAACACAGAGTGTATGTGTTCATGTAACTGGGATAAAATAAATATATTAACACATATCATACAATATATGCTAGGCACAGTTCTAAGTGTTTTAACTCATTTTATCTTCACAAAATTTCCTATTATCTAGGTTTTAGTACTATTATCATCATCTTCTTGCTTTTCGTTTTCAAGAAATCAAGCCATAGAGACATTAGGTCATGTGAATGAGGCATAACCTGTTCACAAGCGGCAGAGCTGGGATTTCTATGCAGTAAGCATGACTGCAGAGACCATGTATTGAATTATCAGGCTAAAGTGCCTCAAGTTCTGCTGGTACTGGAGGTAGCTCCACAGGGAGCTATGGGAGCTGCAACCCAAGGCTTGACCTTAGAACTCTCTTGGTTCATCTCTCTTGGTGCCTGTCTCTGCTTCTCTCCCTGTGGACCATGTTCTCTTAAAATTAGACTGGCTTTTCAATCTAGCAAAGACCCTGTCTCCTAGCAGACTTGGGTTACTGACCCCAACCAGTAAAAGACTGGATCTTGGTCACCTGCCAACTTCTATAGCTTGGAGTAAAGTACCAGAGGAAGGAGTATTGGGAAGCCTGATGGACAGACAAAAACAAACAGCCCCACATTTCCCTGTGGTACACACTTGCAAAAGTGAAGAAGTTTTGCTCTGTTTTCCCTCAGTGAATGTTATCATTCCTAAGAAAGCATAGAAATAGGACTGTCTTACATGGATTTTAAAATTTATAATAATAAGACATTTAAAGAATTACTAGTTATTCTAGGAATTGGTTTAGGATCTAAACTTTTCAAGATGCATGGAGAAAGTTCTGAGAGCTTGGGGGGAAAAGTGGTTTAAAAAACACGAAATACATAAATATCTAATTAAATGTTTATAAAATTAGCCTATTGGAAATATAACTATGACCTAACTCAACTCATATACAGCGGGATTTTAATAGATTTGATATGAAGAGGACTCAGTTCTCCAGAAGTATGTGGCTCTAGATCGTTGGAGGACTTAAGATGGCGCTTAACTCTTCGAGGACCAGAGGATCCAAAAGGATCTGAAAAAAGAGATGGTGTGACCATCATATGAGTTTCATTTGCCATCTTTGTACATGTCGCCTCAAAACAAATGGAGTTATTTAAACTTTGATGATCCTTTATAAGTTTTCTGCCAACATTCTCACAAATGAAAAAGTCTTCATCCTGTCTTTACACACAGAGTACACAAGTGATTATTATAGCTTCTAGAGCTATCCTGTATAATAAAAGTGTAATATGCAAGTTAACTGAGTGGTGAACAGTGGAACGACCATCCAGGACCACTCTATGACACCCACTGGTGCCAGGCCACCAAAGCAGGTGCAGTGCTATTGGTTGGAGGCCCAGCCATTGCCCCATAATCACCCCACAGAGGGAGATCCAGGCCACTGACCAGTAGAGCAATCAATTGGGGTACCCCACAATCACCCCAAAGAGGGAGGCTCAGGCCACCGACCAGTGGGCTGCAGTGGGTGGGCAGGGCCTCTCTCTGTGAGGAAAGCTCTGGTCCTGAGGCTGGAGAAAAGTCAGTACCAACAGTTGGGGGAAGGAAGGCCTACTTTTGCATGAATTTCATGCTTTGAGCCTCTAGTTAAATATATTTATGTATTTTAAATAAAAGGTCTAGAACTAAAAATAGTGTACCTGATTATTGTGGTTAAACTCAGACTTATGAATGATCTGCACTGCTGAATTAAAGCCTAATATTGAAAATGATTAATTGTTCTTTAGTTGTTGATATTTTATTTGTTAAGAACATTTTGTCCTCACACCAATAACCATCAATTTGCTTGTCCTTTGCCAAGGACAAAGACAAGGAAAATCTCCTTTTTCCTTTTATTGTGATGTTTTATTTTATTACTCTGTTGAGAGTCTTTTTGTGTGGCCTGCATAGCTCCTATTTTAACTTCGGCATCTATTTCTGAATGTAGCTATGAATATAGCCAGATATGCAGCATGGCCCGTTTTCCAACATGTTATCCAAAGATTTGGGAGATCTTATAAATATACAAACTCATAAATATTTATGGAGAAAGATTGGTAGATAATGGATAGTTTACTTTAAATGGTAAAAATCATGATACTCATACAAAAAAAAAAATGAAAATGTGCCAAATATTTTATTTTAGTCATTAATTAGTGAGGTAATCACTAAGATATTATAACCAGTTCAAAGAAGAATTCAAAGTATCACATGTTGATAGATAAAAAGTACTTAAATTAATTTATGAATAGATAGAAATTGGTCAATATTCAAGGGACTAGGGAGGAGCCAAGATGGCGGCATAGGTAAACACCTACACTGCTGCCTCGCACAACAATTTCAAAACTACAACTAAAAGACAGAACAGACATCATCCAGAACCACAGGAAAGCTGGCTGAGTGGAAGTTCTACAGCTAGAAGGAAAGAGAGGGGCTCACAGACACCCAGAGGAACTGCAAAAAGCTGAGGTACGGAGA
>PVJN01044948.1:0-17102 GCA_004026805.1 Lasiurus borealis | reverse complement strand
ACCAGGGCTTGGGGAAAAATGTGCCTCGATAGCCCAGTCTGCTGAGGAGTGGTTGGAAGGTATCAAAATAATGGTCCACCTCTTGGAGACACAAGATGTCAGGCTGGTAGGCTAGGATTTCTTCTAGGATGAGACACTTCCGCTCTTCCCACTTGAGTGCTTCAACGGGGCACTGTGCGAAGTTGTCTTTGCCTTCCCCAAGAGCTGAAATAAAAATGCCAGTCGGTTGTCAGCTATTACAGAATCATGACTTTAATTAAGTGCCTGGGAGTCTGCTTGGGTTTTTGATATGACTCAAAGACCCTCCCGTGCTTCCTCCTTCAGGCACTGTAGGTGATTTTTCTCTGTCTAAACAGCATTAAGTTTTAATTTTAAACAGTATTTCAGTTCCAGGGATCTAAACTCTATCAGATGAGAGAGATGTTTAACTCTATATATTAATTTCAACACTGACTATGAATGGATACAGACACCACTCAGAATGAATGGGATCCGAAATAGGCAGCTTTTTCTACCTATGGATGAACAACTGGAAAAAAAAAAATGAATGAACCAAAGATTGGAAAGTTAGCAAGCATGCCCAATTTTGGGGGAGACGGGGGCAAAAAAGCAGCCCTTGTTCCTTTTCCTTAAAATTTCAACTGCTACATGAGAGCCAACACTAGGGAAAGTTGACCAAGATGCAAATGGATGGGAATATGGTCCTAAGAAAGATGGGTTCATCACCACCCACACAGCTCCCATTCCTTTAGCAAGTTCCATATGCAACCCACTGAGGAGACTCAGTTTCTCCCTTGCAAATGCTATCTTGGTGCTGTGGACTGAAAGGTGGACACAGCAAAAGTAATAAGGCTGACAAATGATGGGGTCCTTTTAGATTTTGAAGTGCTGGGAAGTAGACTTTCATTGTACTTGGATGGCCTACAAGCACGGAAGGTAAGGAATAGGTCTCAAGCTGCTGGGTTTACGAGTGAAAACCAGGAGCCTTCCTTTCCTAACTTGCCCTCTGGGAGCCGATGCTGCCCTTGTCACCGCATCCTACACCTCCATTTGCCCCCACCTCTTCCCTCCACGTGGGACATCAGTGCAGCAGCATGTGCAGAGGCAGAAAGGCAGTCACCACAAACTGAACTGCTCAGGAACAAAAGCACCAGCTCACCTTGAGCGAGGATGTTCCACTGCATGACCCTTATAGGGGGGTGGCTATCGGCGCAGTCTGTCTTCAGATCCACAAAGTCCCTCTGGAACCGGGGAGGTCGACTGTGCAGGACTGCCCTGCATTCCTCGAGGAGCTCCTTAGGGTCAATGGGCTCCAGATGTTCTGGGTCGGGTGACTCCAAATATGCTGGGTGCTGGGAGGCAGCGCTGCTGTTCAGTGTCTTGGCAAGAGCACTATAGAGTCTGCTCGTGCCGTTTCCCATGGAACAGGCTGCAAGAGAGGAAAGGAAAGCACAATTAACACTCTGGGCTCCTTTTCCGGCCTTTCTTCAGTTTCCACCCGGCTCAACTAGAAGGGAAAGCTTTTACTGTCCATAGAAGTAGAGACCTTAATGCAGGGAAATGCTGCCATTGGCACAGGTATATTAAAGATGTTCCCAGGTTCTGCCTTTCTACTGGGACAGCTCATTGCAAATACTATTAAAATTGGTTTCTCAGAACTAAGGTAATTCTTACAGGGAAAAATGCCTCGATCTTTATCGCTTCCTCTAACCTGCCACTTGTCTTTATAACTTATAAACCCAGTCTTAGAAAAGCATAGCTGAAACAAAATCCCCACTCCTTTTTCTACATAATTTCAAACACTTGAAAACCAGTTTTGTGAAGAGGCAGATGTTAGGAAGCCCATGTTAATCCTGGGGAAGAGACTAGGTTAGAGCAGGCTGTTGTGCTAGAGCTCTAGCATGTAATCTAACCAGATCTCTGTTAGGAAATAAACGGCTGGATTAAACCCATATCTCATTTTGCTTAGATGTTAGCTTTTTGCAGAGCTCTGTGAACTACACTGAGAATACAATGGATAATCAATAGCCATATTTCTTTAAAAAAACAAAAACAAAAAAACCACAAAGAAATCAGAAAAGGTATTGGAGGAGGGACAGGGTCAAGAGACAGTTGCCCACATTTCCTGGGATCCTGGAGGGAGAAAAGGTGAGGAGACGTGCAGGCGGCACACTGCCTGTTGGACATTTTCTAGTGCTTCCTTTTTACATCACTAAGGAGAACAGAGCACGGCCTTCAGCTAATTAGCACGAGGGAAGCTTTACCCTGTCACTTCACTCGTAAGCAGTGACTGCTCTTCTGAAGTCAACCATTCTTTCTGTTCACTATGATATAAATTAGGGGCATGTTTTACTTGGAACCACTTCCAAATTTCTGTGTATGATGAATATTGATATGGAAGAATTTGGACTTTCCTACCACATCCTTATCTTTACCTTCTTTTGAAAGACACAAAATTTTCTCTATGAAAATACGTTGTTTAGCAGGATCTGAAGGACTGTATCTGAAACTAGCTGTCAGTCAAATTTACGGTGACAGATCACAAAAGCAAATTCAAATATTTAGCACCAAATTTTTAAATATCAAGCTCAATAAAGCATGCTCTCCCATTCCTTTTCATTAACTGAAAGTAATTCCCCCCCAAAGAAAACTAGATTAAAGCAAAGAAACACCCTAGTTTTCCCAGCATACATTTAAGTGTACATGCATCGGCAAGCAAGACTTCTTTCTCACACACGTGCACATGCACAGGTGGGCACATACACACCAGTTTCCAAACGGATTTGAGTATGTTCTTTTTAACCAATCTGCTTGCCTGAGTACATGGGTCCAAAGGAAGAGCTTTTCTTCTTGGCTGGCAGTACAACTTTGAAAATCTTCCTTCTGTACCTCCACTTTTTTTTAAAACAGTTAAGAGACCTACTAAATGTGGTCAGATCAACATCACCTCAACTGTAGGTCATGTCACACGGGCCACCGCAAACTCACAGGGCACAGCGGAGTGCTTTAAATTTGAAGCCAACAGCAATACCTGACATCAGTCAGAGGAACTACCAGCTCAATGTAGCTCAGTTTCAACAGGACTGTTCTACATCATTCTGATGGCATCCTATCTTTGCAAGGTGAGTTTTGGGATGGTTAACTGTGATACCAAGCAAGGAAGTGAAAAGGAGGATAAGTGCCCAATAGGAGTTAGTTCATGGTTTGAGGAGTTATATGAAGCCAGAAAAACTTCCCTAAACTACATTTCCTTCTACAAACTTAGAAAAAAACTCAGATAAAAATATCGAAGAGAATAACATCTGTCCAGATAATGAAAGCATGCCAGAAAGATGTACCCAGAAAGCAAATCAAAATGGTATCTTATTGCAATGAGTTGAAGGTCATTAAGAAAATGGTAACTGGCCTAAATCAGAATGGGAAAAACCAGAAATGAAATAAAGCATCGGAGAGATAGTGGCAAATATTATGTGTTTATTTTATGACAAACCCAAAACATACATGAATAACAGGAGTTGTAGTAGCAAGAAATCCAATGCATGAAATGAAACATTAAAAACTAAGTCAAAAACTTAAAAGAGTACAAAGTTTCAACCATGCAGGATGAAGTTGTGGGGTTCTAATATATAATATGGTGGCTATAGTTAATAAAACTTTTATTTGCTCGAAATTTTGAACAGTAAATCTTAAGTGCTCACCACACACACACAAAACACGATGTGAGAAGACAGATGTTAATTAGCATGATTAAGGTATTCATTTCACAATGTATGCACATAGCAAAACATCACATGGTATACCTTAAATATATGTAATTTTTATTTATTATACCTCAATAAAACTGGAAAAAATTAATAAGAAAAAAATCAGGTTAAAAATGTGTCATGGATTTTTTAAATCATCAATGCATAAAGCTTGTTTTTTTTTTGTCACTCTGAAGGAAAAACTAAAAAAAACCCAAACAAACCAAAAAAAAAAAACCCAAAACAAAAACAAAAATAAAAAACAATGCTTGAAACTACATATTAAAAATAACATGCCACATACCTGAGAATATCAACCCAGAGTAACCAACACCAACTGGACTGTAAAGAAAAAGAGAAAAGTCCCTTGGACATATAGGCAAAACCAGCAAATAAAATATATGGCTCAACTATATGTGACTCAAGAATTTTCTATCCAGCAAAACCAATATTGACTCCAAGCAGTCCTTCTTGAGGGAATTACTAGAGCAGGGGCTGGCAAACTACAGCCAGAGTATTTCTGTGCAGTCCTCGAGCTAAGAATGGTTTTAAAGGTGGTTGCACACACACACACACACACACACACACACACACCCCGGCCCACTGGAGATGTATCAGTAACCACGCTAAACTTCCTGTCCTCTCGGAGCTTATGTTGTAGTGGGGGAAGACGAGATGACAGTTTGTCATATGGGAGAAGTGCTATGGAGAAAAAGAGAGAAAGTGCGAACGGAATGCTAGTGAGTAGGGAGCTGCTAACTTATACGGGACGCTCCCTGAGGCCTCCCTGAAAGGGAGGTGGTGAGGACATCAGCAAGTCTTCCGTAGGCCCCCAGCATAAGAACCCTTTGGGCAGAGGAAGAGCAATCGCAGAAGCCCCGAGAAAGGAGCACGCTTGGCAAGGTGACCGCAGTGACGTAGAGTGACCAGGAGATGAGGCCGGTGAGGACAGGGGAGCAGATTAAGGGCCTTCCTAAGGACTTGCTCTGAGATGGGAAACTGGAGACTTCTAGGCAGCAGAGAGAATCTGGTTTGCAGGAAAAGCCTCACTGTTCAGTGTGTTGAAAATATACTGCAATGTTGGGGAAATGAGGGCAGACATAGGAAACCTGTTAGAGGACGGTTATAATCCAGGCAGGAGACACTGGTAGCGTGGAGGAGTAACAGTCACAACGGTGGGGTTGTGAGTAAATCTCAACCGGCCACAGAAACGTCTGCGGATGCCTCTGACCTGGTCTCTGTGAGGAGTTGTCAAAAGGCCTCCAGAGCTGCTGCCGGGCAACTGGGGAGACGAGGGTGCCGACAACACCGGTTGGGAAGACTTGGTGAGTTTGTGGAAAACAAGTTTGGCCATTAGATATGAATGACCTTCAGGAGAGAGGTGCACACTGGAAGCAAATGTCTGGGAGATGTTGGTGGGCAGGACACTCCAGTGAATTTAGAGAAAAAACGGGTCAGAAGATTGAGCTCTGGGCAGACTGGGGAAGCTGGGTTGAAGACTGCAAAAAACGGCATGGCCTGGCCAGGGGAGGAGGAGAAAAGCAAGGCAAGTCTGATCTTCCTGGAGACAAAGACAGGATCTCATCCATGAGCCGGTCATCTCCCGCGTCAGGCGCTACTGGATGGTGTTAAGAAAACGAGGGCTGAGAACAGACCTGGATTTCCAACACGGAAAACTCCAGTGACTTAACAACAACCAACTTCTGGGATTTGGTGGCCTGTGGGGAGATGTGGAAAGAGCACAGACAGAAGTATTTTAAAGAAAATTTGCCCCCAAAGGAGAGAGCTGTGGCTGGAGATGGAGGCAGGAGCATTCTGGATATGATTCTACCATTGTTCCTGGCTGACGGGTGAGGTAGGAGCAGACCCCACTGAAGCAGGACTCTGGGGCAGGATGTCCTAAGGATGCCGACAAATCCTCTCCCCCAAAGGCAGCCAGAAACCTGGACGGAGCTGTCAAAACCAGCTGTCTCCGCGGCGTGGGTGTGGACCACAGGCATGCAACCCTGGGCAGCTCTTACTCCTCGAGGCTGGCAGCTTCAGGTCAGCACGGGGCTCCTCTGAGACAGTCCGTCTCCCGCCCCCTCCGCTCAGGGGCACTAGTGCGAACAGGGCGGGAAGGATATGGAATTAAGTTAAAATCTTCCCACAAAGAAAAGCCCAGGCTGTGGTGGCTTCACTGGCCAGTCTATCAAACATTTAATAAACAATGCCGACCCTCTGGAAGACAAGTTGGCAGTTGTGTGTGTGTTTTTTTTTAAATAAGCTAAGCATAGATTTAATATATGGCCTAGAACTCATGTGCCTAAGTGTTTACATAAGTGAACTGAAAAATTAGGTTCACGCAAATGTTTATCATCAGTTTTATTCACAATCGCCAAAATTTGAAGCAACCAAGCGCCCTTCCCTGTGCAAACAGATAAACAATGGTGGTACACCCATATAGTGCAATAGTAGGCAGTGATAAAGAGAAACAAGCTGTGGGCTTGCAGGATTCATTCATGTCACGTGGTTGGATCTCAAATACCTTTCCGATATCAACCAGGATGTGCAGGGATCTTTAAGAGGGAATGCAGACTTTGACAAATGAGTTCATTTCCAAGCTAGAAAATTAATAGCTCAAAGCGAACACTATAAAGACTTTGCATACTATTTTTACACCTTTAACATAGTACCAGGACGTAGGCCTACTTAGGAACTGCAATTTAGTAAGGCCATTTACTTAAAATTTGAAAAGCTGAACCTTATGGGGGACCTTTCTCCCCCTCACCCATCCTAAGAACGATGCTGGTGACAACTCATTGTCTCTCACCTGTTCTTAAAAACAACATTACCTTTTTTCTTTTTAGGAGTATCAACCATAAAAAAAAAAAAATTGTTTCACACATAAACACATGTCCAATTGCAGTATTTCAAGACATTCCTGAAGTTTTTATGCCTTAATAGAGGTTGCTATTCAGGCCTTCTCAAAGGTTCAAAACAGCTCGCCACCGAAAGCCTGAGGTGAAGACGGCATCAATAATTCATCAAGTGGCAACATCAAGATATTGAAAAATACAATCTTGATAAAACCTCCGCTGAAATCTGGCACTCATACTAGCTTCTAGTTCCAATATTATGTGTGTGTCTGGATGCGGCTATTTCCTATTAGATCTCACAAGTTATCTGTGTTTTTTTGTTTTGTTTTGTTTTGTTTTTGCCCAAAATTCCCACCCCCACCACATTGAACCACTTCAGGAGAAAAAGTGTCAGCCATCGTCCTCTATGACATACATTACATAATTTATACCGGCAACAGGCAGATCGAGATAGCTTTATTTCTTACGCCTCGCTGTTCATGTAGCAACACCACCACTTCCCATCCCCTGCCATTCATTGCCCACTTCCATGCGCACATTTCCCTGTACACCGAGCGCTGGATGCATGATTAACTCACTGCTACTTTATAGAAATAGAAAACTATCCTTACCCTTATAAATGGTCTTCAAAGATTTGCCAGCCATTATTTAGAATACATGTTCCTCTAAAGACTTTTCAGCGATTATTTACAACACATGTCCCTCTCCGTTCTGCCAACCACCGCGCCTGGCGCCAAAGCGGACCCCCAGCGACACAGGTCCCGGGGGGCCGGCCACCAGAGTGTGGACGCCGCCAGGGAGGACGATTCGCATGCCGGGTGAGAAAGAACCCCATCAGCCGGCACCCAAGCCCCCCGGGCCCCCCCTGCAGGGGCCCTGCCCGCACCCACACCTCCCGGCGGCGGCGGCGGGGGCGTCCGGCCGCACACGCTGCTGCAGCGGCCCGGCCACGGCTCACCCGCCCGCCTGCCCGCGCCGTTCAGCCCGGGAATCACTGCTCACCCTCAAGCTGGAGCTTAGCCTCTTGACACCGGGGGCTGGGCAAAACCGGGAGCTAAGAACCCAAAAATTCAGCAGAAGTCAAGGTTATCTGGGCACACACCTGGGACGCTGCGGAGCTGCCCAGCCTCGGGCCGAAGGAAACCGCGGCCAGCCCGGTCCCCAAACTGTAAACGGCGGACGTCACAGGAAGGCGCCGCCGAGAGCCGGCCTGTGCTGCCATCTCGTGGCCGCGTGCGGAACCACCTCCGCGAGGGCAGATGGCTCATTTCATTAAGCTCCTCTGCCAGGGTGGGTTCCTGAATAACTGTGGCCCCCTTCAGCAGCAGGGAGTGCAAACACTCACAAGATACCCACTGACAGGAGGAAAAAGCCTGGGTACTGGGTACGCGGCACCTTTACTGCGGCTGACTGCAGAAATCAATAGAATCCCAGTCCCCCTGCCTGCACAGCTTCTTCAAGGACCCAGCCCATGTCTTGCCTCTTACAGCTGGCCTGCTTTTCTTAAATCGCTCTTAAGCCGAAACCGGTTTGGCTCAGTGGATAGAGCATCGGCCTGTGGACTGAAAGATTCCAGGTTCGATTCCGGTCAAGGGCATATACTGTGGTTGTGGGCATATCCCCAGTAGAGGGTGTGCAAGAGGCAGCTGGTCCATGTCTCTCATCGATGTTTCTAACTCTCTATCCCTTCCCCTTCCTCTCTGTAAAAAATCAATAAACTATATATTTAAAAAAAAATCGCTCTTAATATTTGAACTACTGTTCCTGTCCTTGGCTCACTAGACTGTAAGCTCCGCGAGGGCAGGCTTTATTTTACGACTGGGTGTGAGGCTGTAAGAAGACATAGATTCCCTGCTGGCTCCTAGGGACTGGATTCCAAGGGCCAGCCTAGGAAGACACTCTTTTCCGGGAAAGGTCAGATATTTTAGTCAGTGGCCAGTCTTCAAATGTCTGCCCCTGAGCACTGGGGAGCAGTGGGCAGGCCTGCCCGGAGTCCTCAGCAATGGAGCACGCTTGAGCTTCAGCTTTTCTCAGTAAGATCAGGCTACAGCAAGCATGTCAACCCAGTGTTAGCCTTTGAGTTTGACATGCTTAGGCTACAGTTTCAGAGGCAAAAGAGCCAAACACAGGACTCGTTAGGCTGCCTTGCCTCAAATTCCGGCTCCTCCCTTCACTAATAGCATTCCCTGTCTGACTTAGTTACTTCTCTGTGCCTCAGTTCCTTCACCTGGGGATCAGTGCAAGCCCTGTCACTGGGCTGCGGTGAGGATCCAGTTAAATGAGATATAGTCCCAGCACATCCTACTAAGTGTCAGCTAACATGTTAGCTATTCTGTCCCATTTAGTGCAGCTCACTGTCTGGGGCTCAGGAGAAGGCTGTTATCATCAGACAGCCTACCCTGTACCATCCTACTTGCAGGCATTTTCATCCCTCTCCCCAGCAATCCAGCAAAGCTGGTCCTGATTCACTATTTCATAGGTGTGGCGCCTGGGGCTCAGAGACTGCAGTTTTCTCCAGATTGCATAACCAGTGAGGGACTGGCGCTGGAGAAGGCTACCTGCACCTTGGACCGCTCACCTGCATCTCTGCTGGTTCTGAGTTAGGACGACTGGGATGGAGCCTCGCCAGGGGCACACACGGGAGTAAACAGGTCGAATTCCACCGCCTCCTGTGGATGTCACTGCCATCCAGCACACCCACTGGCACAGCACAAAGTGTACAAAGCTGCATAACACCCCACGTGGCGCTGCTAGAGATATCAAGTGAAGGTCAGGACTCTCAACCTAACGTGTCTAAAAATACAAGCACCTACACGCAGCGACAATCCCAGCGACCTTTCCTTGGGAGGCAGCAGTCACAGAGCAGACAAGAAGTCCAAAGTGCTTTCCAGAGGAGGCTGAGCTGTACCTGCAGTCCTGCCAGGTTCGTCTAGAAAATATTACCCCTGAAGCAGAAATGCCTCCACAAAAATGGCCTCGATGAGAACATGGATAGCTGGTGCTGCCGTCAGCTGGCTTGCCAATCATTTGCACAAACTGGGCTTTTCTAGCACAGTGACCCTGCGGGGAAGTGTGAAGGAGCAGAAGAAACCACAGGCTGCAGTGGGACAGTGGCTGTCCACTCGAGCCTCAGGCCTGTGTTAGGACATGATGCCCACCATTAACATTCCTGGGACACGCAAGGAAATGATCCATTTTTACAGGTGTAAATGGGAATATGACAGCTAAAAGGAACGGTATAATATTTCATGACATGTGAAAATTGTATGAAACTAAAATTTCAGTGTCAATAATAAAGCCGATGTGTTATCTGTGGCTGCTCCCACACTGCAATGGGAGTAACAGAGTGGTGGTAACAGAGAGGCATGGCCTCCAAAGCCTGGAATATTTCCTAGCTACCAAAAATAAGTTAAACATGGTTCTTCCAAAGGAAGCTTCTAGAAACTCTATGCCGAGTCAACACAGACAAAGGGTGGGAGAAGATGAGGGGCAACTGTTAGAACAGCTTATTCAAGAATGACAGCTGGGCCCTGGCTGGTTTGGCTCAGTGGATAGAGCATCGGCCTTTGGACCAGAGCGTACCGAGTTCGATTCTGGTCAAGGGCATGTACCTCGGTTACAGGTTCCTACCCAGTCTAGGACCTGATCAAGGCTTGTACAGGAGATAACCAATAGATGTGTGTGTCTCTCATATTGATATTTCACTGTCTTTCCTTCTCTCTTCCAGTTGTTCTAAAAATCAATGGAAAAATATCCTTGGGTGAGGATTAACATTTGGCTCAGTGGTGTGGCTCAGAGCTTGAGCATGGACCCATGCACCCAGAGGTCGCTGGTTCAATTCCTGGTTAGGCCTTGGTTGACTCAAGAGCGTTGGCCTGCAGATATATAGGGCCAACTGGAATCCGGGTTCGATTCCAGTCAGGGGCATGTACTTTGGTTGCAGGCACATCCCCAGTGGGAGGGAGGCACCTGATTAATGTTTTTCTCTCATTGATGTTTCTAGCTCTCTCTCCCCCCTTCCTTCATTTCCATAAAAAAAATCTTTAAAATATATTTTAAAAAATAAAAATAAATAAGAAAAACCTTTTATGTAGGCCCTGACTGGATAGCTCAGTTGGTTAGTGTTACCCTAATACACCATGGTTGTGGGTTTGATCCCTGGTTAAGGCACATACAAGAATCAACCAATGAATGCATAAATCAGTGGAACAAACTTATGTTTCTCTCCCTTCCTCTCCCCCTTTCTTTCTCTAAAATCAATAAATATTTTTTAAAACGTTTAAAAACCATGATAGAAATTAACTGTAGAGTACATCTCAGCCAAATCTAGAATATCTGACCTATAATTTGAAAGATGACACCTTCCTTCTCCATGATGGTTAACATCCATGACAGCAAAACATTGGGAGGAAATAGAAAACTATTATATTCAAGATATCACTAGAATCTACAAGGCAATTCACTTTGCACTCCGCACAGGATGAGCCATGGTGAGTCACAAGCCTATCTGCAGATTGGCAGCCAGCCTGCCCCCAAGTACTGGAAGTGCAGAGAGTTAGGGGAAGGGAAGAAAAGGGAAAGGAAGACAGTGGGAGAGGGTGAGACAAGCCTAAGGCACTTCCCAGACATCTACCACAAATCATTTTAAAACTTTTATTGATTTCAGAGAGGAAGGGAGAGAGAGAGATAGGAGCATCAATGATGAGAGAGGACCATTGAGTGGCTGCCTCCTGCACGCCCCCTGCTGGGGATGGAGCCCACAACCCAGGCACGTGCCCTTGATCAGAATCGAACCCAGGACCTTTCAGTCCCCAGGCCAACGTTCTATCCACTAGGGCTACCGCAATAATTCTTTATTGTAATTTTGGCTGCTGGTAACTTCTAGGCACTCACTTCAACGGCCTTCTCATAAAAATAAGAAACTTCATTAGTAAGAAACTTCTAGCAGGCGTCTAAGCATTTAGTAAAACAAATATCCTCCCTGGCTCCTCACCTGGCTTGTCAGGAAGTGCTGTCTGTCCACTGGGCTATTTATTCATCACATGCTCAGGCCCCACTGGCAGACATGAAAGCTCAGAGATCCTAGTGGGGCTCATCCCGTTTTTTGGTAGTGGAAGGAGAAAAAAAGGGCTTTACAGAAACAGTCAAAGCTGATGGTAATAATCTTCTTTAGCCTTCTTTCCCCTGGGCACTCCTGCCCTTCCCCCTGTCAATGAAGTCACAGTGGCTGGTGTGTTCTCAAGTGTTGCTTTGACCATTGTAATAGAGACAAGAGAGCAGCCAGCTAAGATTTTAATAGAGGTCTTTACTCCTTCCTTGGGAAGTCAGATTTCCCCTATTCTAAAAATAAATCCAAACTATTTTAACTGTTTTTCATTAAAGTAGACAGTTCTACTATGGAGTCGAAACCTATGGATGCCATCTATCAAATTTCTATTTATTCAAATGGTTATCAAGAACCTATACATTCTGATCAGTGACCCCTCACAGCAAAGGCCTCCCTCCCTCCCTCCTCCTTTTCCCAGGAAACCAGAATATAACTACCCCAGGCACTCCTTTCAGTAAACAGCACAGAAACCTCCATAATACTACATGTACCTACCTAGTCACTCCAAAAGTTGTACAGCTACACTGATCCACTGCCATCGTTAGGGGCAGAAGTAGAATACTGGGGGCTAACTCTAGTTATAAGAAATATTAATGATGCTCTGTTAACCTGGATTGTTGTTCTAAGTGAAAGAAAGCACATTCTAACCTGGCTGTGAAGTTGTACCTATAATCAACCTCGGAATGCAGTCCATTCTCATTCAAGAAATACCTATCAGAACTCTTTCCCTCTTCCTTGTATTTTTATCTTGTATACTCATTCTTAATCGTTTTGCCTACTTACCCAGGTAATCTTTATTCTTGAATCCCTTATAAGCAGATGGCCAGTGGGGGACGGGGTGGGGAGAGGGAAGGGACAAAACAAATGTTTACAAATGACCTACTGCTCTCCCATACTGCTGGCATTATTGGAATAAATGTTCATGTATGATTCAACCCTACCTCTGCTTCACCCGCTCAAGTAGTGACAGGCAGCCCAGACCCCTTGGTTGTCTGGTTTTGCTCCCATAAATACACCAACGCCTTCCTTTTCCAAATCCTGCTTTTGTTCAGAGAACTGTTCTTCCTCCAGGGTCTCTGGAATTTTATTAGGCCCACGCTCGGAGGACCTTAACACTTCCTCCGAACCCTCTCCCAGTTTCCTCAAACTCTTTGGAAAGGAGGAGTGGGAGTTAACAGCACTGCCATATACCTTTCACCTTCTTCAGGCACCTGGTGGTCTCCTCTCCTTCCTTTCACCAACTGAAAGCAAAGTTGTTTTCCCCCCAATCCAGCCATTTTTTTGTCAATTACTCTTTTTGTCAATTGCTGCCACAATTAGTCATGAGACACCAGGTAATAGTTTATCATTTAAGTGTATGTACTGTGTTCGATAGTACTGTATTCAAACGCTTACCATTTTTTGAATGTTACAGGAAAACATACCGTAGTTCTCCCACATGGAAGGCAATTCATTTCTGTAGAAGCTTGATAATTATAAGCTTTCCCATTTCTTCCCTCTCCTAAGCAGTTTGCTCACAATTAAGGAACAAACTAAATAAAGCTGTCTCCTCAAATGAGCTGTTATTTGCTTTTTAAAATTGCACTAAGAAAAAAGTAACACATTCCAGTGGAGGAGGAAGAGTGATTCAGTCAACGCTCCACTCTCTGAGGAGGGGGCACCTGGAGGCCAGCCCACAGATGACTCTGACTGCATTTCCTCTGGGACAGTAACTGTGGCTTCTGTATGGGGGCTGCTGTCCTTTTCTGAGAAAAGGTAGCAAAACAATGTCCCCTTTAAATTCTAATAGCCTAGCATTTGATAACTCCAAAGGGACTGTACTCATCTTTCCAGTGACCTCTGATTGCCAAGGGGCATGAACTAGGGAGGAGCTGATCTATGCAATGGGGTCAAGTATTGGGGCTTACTGCCCCCTAGCTTACCCCCAATACTCTCTGAATAGCTTTTAACTCCTTAAAGGTTTCTCTTGCCACATGTCTAAACTGTGGGGCATGTACACTGGAGTTTTATTATGGTTGTTACATTGTTAAGTGATATGGAACCTGGGGCCCAGCAATACGATTTTATTTAATAGATCCACAGGAGGCTTCATAAACCTGCACGCATCTGTGGTAGGCAGATAGACATGGGCAGAGCAAGGACCATGGGCTAGTTACAGAAGGTCACCAGGGACGACAGCTGCCTAGCAATGAACTGGTGGAGCAGGCGTTGGAGATAGATGAAGATATTCAAGATCTTGCACTGAATTCTTCCCTCCACCTCAGAATGGCCAGATTGTAAATATTGTTATTCAAGTTCTCAACCTAATGCCTCTCCACCCAAATGCCTCCAGTCATGCAGATCACTCCACATCTTTTCTCCCCTGCATAAAGTTAGAGGAAAGTAACTTCCACCCAAGAACAGAAGAGACAGGACCGCCCTGGGAAGTCAGTTTGCAGAAGAAAGCAGTTAACTCCCCTCGAGGGTTTACAAGGAGCCCAAGCCCACTCTGCAGGGCAATTGTGAGCCATGGGTTGCAATTTCTATGAGTGTCTAGTTTGCCTGATAAATCTTATCTCCTCAGGGTTTGAGTCTTGGCTCTGAATTCTTTTCTTGGCCAGAACTCAAGTAAAGTACTGAGGTTGCTGAGCCCAGGTTTGGTCTGACCCCACTAGTCAGAGACTTGGTACAACAGTTTTAAGAGCACCTAAGGCTGATTCTGAGGCTCTTTAGAAAAATACCTTGCAATGCACCTCTTCTCTCACCCTGCATCCAGGCCTCACTCCACCCCCTGCTCCTGGCTCTCCCCCAAACAAAATGTTTCAATCTTTCAATACTAACCATGCATGCTTCAAGGCCCATCTCAAATGCACTCTCCCTCTCTTTTTTTTCAGGGGAAAGTACAAAGGCAGCCCCCCCAGGTACTACAAATTATGTAGTTGAGTTTCTCCCACAAGGAGAAATCACATAGGCCAGCACACCCAGAGCGCAATGAGTGAGCCTCAACCTGGAAAAGCCATCTTCAAGATCAGGCAACATACTTCTTGAGCCCTTAAAGATGGCCTTTGCTGAAAGGGACTTCCTTATCTCCCACACCCTGGTGCTATTTTATCTTAAAGTAAAAGGTATTTAATCTCATTAGTTATTTCTTTTGCAAATTCATCTGTCTTACTGGGCAGTGAATCCTTAAAGGCAGACTAAGACTCACATTCTTTTACTTCCCATAATAGAGCACCTACAGTGAGGGAGACATTCTAAACTTTTGGAAATGAATGAATGATGGAGCAACCAGTGAACCAATGCCCTGACAAGTAGATGAAACAGGAAGATTGCCTAGATTTTGTAGCAACTGTCTACAGTAGTTTGAGGGCCATAATTTCCTTCATGTGAAACCAGGGTGTTTCAGAGGACTTTTAAAAAAGTTCATAAAACACATTCCCAATGTCCCGTGTGACCTGACCATGTTTTTCCTCGGCTAACAACACAATTATGTACATCTGTATTACACAAGCTACCTGTTTCCAAGGTGGACCTACTGACTGACTAACTCTCCCCTGAGGGGCTTAACCATATGAGCTCATGCAGGAGACACCAACTGGTTTTCTTTTCCTCTTCCCACCCCAAACCTTGTAACATTCCCCTTGGAAACTTCCAGCAAGGAAAACACTAACTTATATGGTGTTCTTTATTCTAACAGTTATTTCAGTGTGCCTAATTCTTAGAGAACTGAGAAAAAATATGGAAGTTCACGCTTTCTAAAGAAAAGATCTACTTTAGCGTCTCAGCTACCAGTGTAACAACATCTTGATTTTGTAAGTATGCCTCAGCCGGTTAGTGTAGAATTACGCCGCTTCACATTAGTCTACATTATTAGTGTACTCATGGTTAGCTTTGTAATAAATTTGTGTCTCCTTTAGTAATGTTAGTTCAAGAAGGGCTTAAATAAGCAAATAAGTAAATATAAATGCCTCAGCATAACATTTGCCAATAATCTGAATAGAGTTTCAAGTCTTGGCTTCAATCACATTTTGGATTATCACTTTCATTAATTAGAGGAAGTCACATTGAACATATTCTTCCAGTTTGTCCTTAGATGATTCCAACACTTTTGGAGTGAAACGTACGTATTTATAATGTAGGGCGGGCAACGTGATGTCTCAAGACAGCAACCGCCGAACTTGAGCACAACCAAAATAACACTTTTTAGCGCGAATTGCCAGTCTGAAAGAGAAACTTACTCATTTAAAAAGTAGGATTAAATTGTTTGCATTTTGTGGCCACAGAGCTGTGTCCTCATGGAGAAACCGAGGTGGCAAAAAAAAAAAAAAAAAAAAAGAGGAAAAGTCCTAGGTATGTGGTGTTTTAAGACTGGCTCATGGGGAAGGCATCACCTTTACGAGATCTTAACCCAGATATATAGCACACAGATGACGTATTAGGAGCGGAAGGCTCAAAAAAAAAAAAAATCCAAAAAATGTAAAGCGAGTCATTCATTGTGTGCTACAATACACTGATACACTTATATTCAAAACAACAAACAAAAACAGAACACCGATGCTCTGCAAGCCACAGGGTCAAATAAGTGTAACTTTCAATTATTACTTTTTTTGCATAAAATGTCCATAAATTCGCGGAATAAGAAGTTAAAACCAACACAAATCATTTTCAACTCAGCAAGGGGGGAGTGAAAGGGAGGTCCAGCCGAGAAATAGCGAAGGCACGGACGGCACTCCAGGATCAAACATAATAAATCCGAACACAGCGCTCCGGATGCAAACCCCAGGCAGGCAGGCAGGGAAGAAGGGCTGGGGCGACCGGAGAGCCGGAGAGGGCGCCTCCCCGGCCCGGCCTGCCCTGCCCCGCCGCCCGCCGCCCGCCGCCCGCCGCCCGCTCCCCGCTCCCATTCATTCCGCGCGGCCTCCGCCCGGGACCGCCGGCCACTCACCTGCTCGCGGACACAGCGTCGCCGCGCCCGAGGCAGCCACCAGGAGCCGGGGGGACGCGGGCCGGGGGGCGGCCGCCCGCGGGGACGGCTGCCCGCGCGGGCCGGGGCCGGGGCCGGAGCCGGGGCCGGGCCGGCGGCGCAGGCCGGCCGCGTCCCTGTGCAGCAGGGCGGAGCAGAGCCGCCGCGGGCTCTGATACATGCCGGGCGCCGCTGCCACCACCGCCGCGGCCCCTCGCACGCCCGAGGAGCGGAGCACGGCCGAGACCGGCGGGGGGAACAGAGACTCTCGGGTCGTCCCTGGGCAGGGACGCTCAGAGCCGGGGAAAGTCCGGGACCGGCGAGCCCGAGGGAGAGGCTGGAGCACGGATGCAGCGGCGGCGGCGGCGGCGGCGACACTGTCGACTGAGGACTGAGAGCCCTGGAGGTAACCGGGGAGCCGGCACGCTGACAAAGCGGGCGCTACCAAGTGG